>OZ023210.1:12195952-12265952 GCA_963995525.1 Escarpia spicata
GAGATTGAGATAGTAAGACTGGGGGAGAGATATTAGGCGAGATTGGGATAGTAAGACTGGGGGAAGATATATTAGGCGATATTGGGATAGTAAGACTGGGGGAAGAGATATTAGGCGAGATTGGGATAGTAAGACGGGGGGAAGAGATATTACGCGAGATTGAGATAGTAAGACTGGGGGAAGAGATATTACGCGAGATTGAGATAGTAAGACTGGGGGGAGAGATATTAGGCGAGATTGAGATAGTAAGACTGGGGAAGAGATACTAGGCGAGATTGAGATAGGAAGAAGAATGGAATGGAATAAAATAAATGGAAGGGGAGAGTGAATGAAGAGTGCGGACACACTCGCATGGAGAACAGAAAGAAACGAGGACGACCGCGATTGAGATAGGAAGACTGGGGGAAGAGATATTAGGCGAGATTGAGATAGTAAGACTGGGGAAGAGAGATTAGGCGAGATTGAGATAGTAAGACTGGGGAAGAGGTATTAGGCGAGATTGAGATAGGAAGACTGGGGGAAGAGATATTAGGCGAGATTGAGATAGTAAGAATGGGGGAGAGATATTAGGCGAGATAGAGATAGGAAGACTGGGGAAGAGATATTAGGCGAGATTGAGATAGTAAGACTGAGGGAAGAGATATTAGGCGAGATTGAGATAGTACGATTAGGGGAAGAGATATTAGGCGAGATTGAGATAGGAAGACTGGGGGAAGAGATACTAGGCGAGATTGAGGTAGGAAGACTGGGGGAAGAGATACTAGGCGAAATTGAGATAGGAAGACTGGGGGAAGAGATATTAGGCGAGATTGAGATAGGAAGACTGGGGGAAGAGATATTAGGCGAGATTGAGATAATAAGACTGGGGGAGAGATATTAGGCGAGATTGAGTTAGCAAAACTGGGGAAAGAGATATTAGGCGAGATTGAGATAGGAAGACTGGGGGAAGAGATATTAGGCGAGATTGAGATAGTAAGACTGGGGGGAGAGATATTTGGCGAGATTGGGAGGGGACTGTAGAACAAGATATGGGGGGAGTGACGACGGGCGGTGGAGAAGAAAACAGTCGATGACCGGTATCGAGGCCTTATACTCACGACGGGCAGGGCTTGACTGAACAGCAACCACCAGGGCCACCACGAGAAGAAACAGCTGATGCATTGTCGGAGAGTTTGTACTTCCGGGCCTTCAGCTCTTTGCCTTCTGTGATATCTATAACATATGAATCATTATACCGTTAACCCAAGTGCGTATTTTTGCTGTGTACTTGTGAGACACGACGTTTAAAGCACGTCTGGTTCTCCTTAGAGAGGTCTATTTTTAATTAGTCCCACTTGCGTTGAGGCCGGTTTAATCGAACGATTACTTGCCCAATTGATCGGCCGATACCGTGTGGTTCTGTATCGCGTTGCACGGCACGAATCGGTCGTGTAAACAACCTCGCGAAACCGATCAGTTATTCCAATGTGTAGCTAAAATTGTCTTTGGACCTTGCTCCCAGTTTGACCCACGGTCGCCGACGGTTTTGAAGCAGCGGCTAATGAAAGAAAACTAAACAATGTAAAGTTAAGTTCCGAGTGAACGAATTTGCCAAAGGTTTGGAAAGACAGGACAGGGTTCGAAACCGGGATCTCTCAATCGAGAGTCCGATGCTTCAGTTACAGCGCCACTGCGCTCCAATCAGCGAAGCGACTGAGTGTAGGTGCACCCTTAGTAAAATTGCACCAAAACTCAAATCGGGAATAGCGCAAGTCAATATCTTGGTCCAGTGTCTAGACACGTCGTTCATCTAATCGCACACATACTTTAGGTTGAACACTGTCATGCAACACTGTACCGTTCGCCCACCGCTTGCGACACGACAGTCATGTAAGTCGCGACGGATTTAATTACAACTATTTATATATTTATGTTGACTTTAGTTGTTGTCCAAGGCATTTCCAAATTGAATGGTGTTGGTCAATCAGCATGTGCCTCGCTGGTTCAGACACATATTGGTTGGTATCTGGGTCGAGTAGGTTCGTTCTTCTATTTAATGTATTGAATCGGCATTAACAAGACATAACGAGATTGCTCCCTAAAGCTACAGGTGGCAGGTAAACAAAGACGCCTAGTCCGAGAGAGTCGACATGTCCCTTGTGTGTGGTTATTCGTGTATGTCTGTATTACTCTTATGTGAAGCTTACATTTCTCGAAGAGTGGTTTTGTAGTGGGTTTGTTTGCACGTTTAGCAACAGATGTTTGCGCAATAAAAAATTGCGACAATAAATATATTCGCGTGAGCACGGTCGCTATCTAATGTAATTTTATGGAATTGCGTACGCGCGCGCCCCCTGGTGTTGTGGTTTGTCTTTAACAATTAAGCAAAATTGTAATCTGTTCCATCTATTGATTGAGTTTTCTTGCGTTTCGTGCCAGCCTACTGTACAATGCTCTAGGCTATGTCGCGTCATGGACCAGCGCACATTACGCAAGACATAGACGGATACAGAGGGGGGGGGGGGGGGGGGGGGGGGGGGGGGCGGGCGGTGGCACGAGATCCCCTAGACTTTTGGAATTTTGCCGAGCTAGAGTGGCATGCCCCTTGACCTTTGGAATGTGCCCCCGTTACGTGCCCTGTAGACTTTTGGAATGAGCCCCCGTTTAGGTGAGTCTCAAAGGAGGTGCAATTTATGTTTTGGTGAGCAAAAAATAATGTTCAACAGCACACCCCTGGACTTCAGATGTCATGATCTGACAGCGGGGTCGCCTCAGCACACCCAATATTCATTGGTTTGGCCGCCAGTGTGTGTGTGTGGGGGGGTTGGTGCCATTGGAGATTTTGCTCCCCCAAATTAGCGCAACTGGAGGTTTTGCTCTCCTCCAGATTAGTGCAATTGGAGGTTTTGCTCCCCAGACTACGATCCGCCCCTACAACGTTAGTGCCTTTCAGTTTCCGAATGGCACCAACAAATGTTGTGCCCGGCAAATCAGCACGCGAAAACAGCTTCATTTACGTAGCGGCCCTGCTGCGAACAAGAACTGACCATACCGCCATATCTGAATCTGAAGATTCCACTGCAGACGTTGCATACGGGTGCATCACAGAAGCCAATCGCAGCTACTAACGTAACGTTTGGGATGTGTGCAGCGCAAATTTTAAAAACAGTCCTTTGTACGTAAAGCAATGTTCTCTCTTCACTGCAAAAGTTCCATTCCCAACAATTCGTAATTGTGAGTTTTGGCATAGGCTCTTCCAACCACATTAAAAAATACTTTGTAATTTGATATAAAATATATAACATTTAATTTGACCGATTTGATATATTTTCAGTAATATTTAAGGTAAATTTTAAGCAGGATCTTATTTTGCTGAGACTCAATAAATGATTCCAACACTTAATTAAAGTTATTAAAAACATGTGATCCCAAACTGCGCAGTGATCGAATAGACAGGGAGGAACATTTCCGGACTGAACGTTTGCAGCGACATTACAGACTAAGTGAAATGAAATTTTAAAAGTCTTCGAAATGTCGTATACGTAAACAAAATACTATTGTCAAGTAATACGCCAGATATGAAGCATGTTCATTGCGAACTCATATCACTTAGCCAATTCAAATGTGATCATTTGAGTGTCACAGCCCGTCAGATGTTGCTGACGTCACCACAGGCAGGGCCGCTGAGAGCGCCCTATACATTAGACTGAGTATGAAATTACAACCACGGAATTTCATATTTTTTGATATCACCGCAAAGATAATAATCTTATCTATACATTTCTCGCTGGATGTACACAGGAATTGTGTTAACTTGTTGAGTTATTGCCGTTTGAACATCGCGAATGCCCACTCTTGCATTATATCCGCTGTCGCGTATTAAGCATTCGCGATCTTCAAATGGCAATAACTTAAAAAATAAAAACAGATCATGGGTCCATCCAGCGGCATATTTATACATACGGTTATTATCTTTACAGTGATATCAAAAATATTAAATCCCATTACAAGTTTGAATATCCACTATATTCAAATGGCAATAACTTAAAAAGTAAACACAATTCCTGTTAACATCCAGCGACACGTTTCTAGGTAAAATAATAGTTAATTCCGCGATTGCAATTTTAGGCTCGGCGTGAACCACCAACCGGCATAGCGGCGGTACCTGCGGTGACGTCATTACGACGCTATGTGTCGGAACAAACTATGCAGAAAATGAACAGAAAAGCGCAACCAAAATGGGCTTTGAACAGGGTGAAGGAGGGGTTAAAAATTTGTTGAATATCAGGATATTATTTTACAGTATATTTCATTCAGAATGGGATTTTAATAAGGTTGGTTCATTTCGCTTAGTCTTTAAGTTGCAATATAATACTACACTATAATAGTATAATATAATACACTAATACTACGTGCAAAGTTGAGAACTACACATATCGCAACACATACCCCGGGCCAGAACACCATTGCATCGCTGCATTGCGCTATAAACTCACCTGGTCTCCTGTACCTCAGCAACGGCGAATCAGTCGGAGTCCCACTGTGACACCTCTCCGTCTGAGTAAGTTCTGCGTCTGTGTGGGTGCGGTGAGGCGTGGGTGCTATATACAGCCGACACTCTTACGCAACATCTTCGGTTTGGAATCGAACTCTGACCGTGGTGACCGTGTGAAACTGTAATTTTCTACACGGTTTCATGGACGTCGGAACCGGGGGGGGGGGGGGGGGGGGTTTAGACTGAGCCCTCCAGTAATTTAGGGAAGGCGTGTGGATTTTGGGGTGCAATTTGAGGTTTTTGGTCAGCATGGGGGAGAGTGCAAACTTAAGTTTTGGGAGAACTTCAAGGTGGATTATTTTTGGCGAGCCTCAGGGGCGTACAACTCGAGGTTTTGGAGAGCGTCAAGTTCGGTGTTTTTAGCGGGCTTCGGGGGAGGGGGTGGAAATCGAGGTTTTGGAGAGCCACAAGGTGGGTGTTTTGGCGAGCCTCAAAGGAGAGGATACAAATCGAGATTTTTGTCTTCAGTCCCCCCCCCCCCCCCTCCTCCCCACTATGTTCATCAGGGGCCGGTTTCATAAAGCGGCTAAGAACGTTCTTAAAGCTAAGATGATTGTCTTAGTAAATGACGTGATTTTTTTTAAATATAAGCGAACATAGGAATTTACGCAAACACGTGACGCTAAGTAGTTGCGTAACTTTAAGTACGCTTCAAGAAACCGGCCCCTGCAGGTTCCGGCGCCAGTAGGTTACTAAAGTGTACCTGATTAAATCACACGTTTGTTCTAAAAACTGAACATTTTGTAGTGAAGATTTGCATGCAAAGCTACTTAGGCACGATAACTATGTTGTGTCTAGCGTAAATCGCGTATGTGTTGAAGAATGTTGTGCGTACGTGTGTACATGCGTACATGCATAGGTGAGTACTTGCGTATTAAGGGCCTACTTATGTATGCATGTAAGATCTAAGTTTGTGTGTGCGTGCGCGCACGTGTGTGTGGGCGCGTGCGTGCGTTAATACACATACACACATGCACGCACACACGCGCACAAGCGCACACGCGCACACGCGCACACGCGCACACGCGCACATGCGCTCACGCGCTCACATACACACACACATACATACATACATACATACATACATACATACATACATACATACATACATACATACATACATACATACATACATACATACATACATACATACATACAAATATGTACACCAGGTTTGCTTTTGCTGGCAGATGTACTTGTAAACAGGATTAAACTGTAGAAAGTGCGTGTTGACGGGCTGTAGTGAGGTTTTCCGCGAGGTGGCCGCAGCAGACTCGCATTGTGTCCGCCGCGTCGATCCTCAAGTCGTGTCAACGCGTATCAAAACTGGGCTTCCTGCATCGTAAATTAATTATTGACCACTCACTGCCACTCGGTGTGGTTTATTAATAGTGACAATGCGAAAAACGTCAACTAGTAACCTCTTCGTGATGTTTGATGCTTTCCTTGCCGTTTCTGAGACAATGGCCACGGAAACTGTTGCGTAATTGGCGCCTGTTAGAGGGAACCTCCAGTCCATTGGTTCAAACCCTTTGAAACTGTTTTCATAAATACAAGCGTTGCCCCCTCCCGGTCTACCTGTGCGCTGGAGCATAGTACCGTTTCGTGTAATTTACTCGACGCGCCATTCATGTAAGCTGCAACGGGTTGGGACTTAATTATAACTAGTTATATATTTATTAATTAACATTAACAAGGTGTAATGAGGTTGCCCCCTGACGCTACAGGTGCAAGTAAACTACGACAATTCATAATAGTCCGAGAGACTCAATTGTTCCCCTTGTATATGATATTCATGCAAATGGATGTCCATTCTGATTTAACCCGTGCATATGGCAGATTTCAGTTCATCTGCCAGAACCTGTTTTTTTTTTTAATCCGGTGGTTTGTAGGCCCCATGAAAAGCAATGTCCAACGTAACATAGCAAATAATTAGAAAATCAAATACGCAAACGAGCTTGGTCGCGAAAGGACCCAACATTTTATAATAACTCTCGTCAGTGTTTTAATGAAACATATTGTATAAGTTCATCGAGTCTTGCTGTGCAGTCTCTTCCACTCCCATTCACTGTGTAGCTGAATATAATATCATATCATAGGCTTCGGAACCATGGGATTGGGGGCTGAGCCTCCCCGAATGTCTAAAGTATGGGGCAATGACCCAAGTATTGTGTGCGTTTTGAAGATGTTTTTGAGAGCGCCATTCGAGTTGCAATTTCCGAGTTAATTTTCATAATAATTATAGCATAATCAAATTTCGTAATTGTTCCGTGAAAATCGTTAACAACACCCATCCATACCTCTTTTTTTCCTGCAAGAATGTTGAACGTCATCGCGAAACATCTTCAACATACATGTTTTCCTGTGAAATCCGTGGAAGACGTCTACAAATAAAGAACCACGTAAATGCATGTTTTGCAATACCTATTCTAAACATTACAACATCGAACACTTTCCATTTGCTACACCCCGAGGACAGACATGCAATGTTTTCAACGAAATCTTCATAACCATTAAACAGGATTATGTAAACGTTCGCAATTTCAAAAACATGCAATTTGTCACCTCAATTATGATAACGAGTAGGCCACTGTGTAGTGAACTTTATAATTTTAATTCATAGGCGGATCCAGGGAGCCTGGGGTCACATGCCGCCTAGACCTTCGGAATTTGGTGTGCCCCCTATACCTTTTTGAATGTGCCCCCGATACGTACCCCCTAGACTTTTGGAAATGTTCCACCGTTTATGACACAAGGTAAGCGCAGCGGCGAAAATTATTCAACAGCACTGTCCTGTCTTCCGATGTCATGATCCGACAGCGCAAAAGCGGAGTTCGACCACCCAAAATATGAATTTGGTTCGGCCGGCCTAGACTATCATACCTATAGATCTGCCACTGATTATTGCGTCCATTCATTTATTATGCGGGCCGTTCCAGAGCGCTCACTAACGATCGTTCTTAACCAGACGACTGTTCGCATTCGCATCCCACCCTGGTGTTCGCGTTTGGAAGCCAAACATGTTCGCGTGAAATAAACAACTTGTGGTGCCCTGTTGAACATTTGCTTGTTGTTGACGGCGTTTGTACAGAGTTTTTAATTGTAACATTTCGCATTTGTAGCTAAGACTAAATTAAAACCGCAACGCAGCCGCTGTGCTGCGTATTTGCCGTGGTCGACCACTGTGAGAGATCAAACTAATGAAAGTGAACGACTCGAAGTTTATCCCTAAAGATCGGTGCTGCTCGCAGACACGAACTGTACCGACTGGACAACAGCCTCTTTCACGATTGTGATGACGATCGTGAAAGGATGTTTCTTGGCCAGGCACCTCTTTGCTCATAAATGCGACCATTACCAACAGCGTGAACTACACGATGAATCCGGACAGGACACAGAAACATCCCGATGCTAATGATATTATTGCTACAAACAAATATGCCCGTCTCCTGACGTGATAGTAACATCTACAAAACGTGATAGTAACATCTACAAAATGTTAGGAAACACATAGCATCGTTACACAAACACCATAACGCCCTCGCAGATACCCGTTGTTTGTTCAAAATACCAAGGTCGGAGAGAATGTGAAATTTACGTCCATCGATAGGTCCTAGTCGTGATAGTGTAGAATTGTCAACTAATATTCGTATTGCTATGCTAGTGGCATGAGGGTAGACACTAGCATTACTGTGTCAGCGTCAACTGGCCAAGTTTATGACGCAGGGGCCGTTTTCCCGAAGTAATTCCCGCGCGTGCGCGTGCGTGTTTCCTGCGCTTTTTAGGTTACGTTTTATGTATTATGCGCGCATTACGTTTTACGTTCCGAACAACTGATTTACCCAATAAAAGGTGAGCATCTTGATATCTATGGTGTAATTTGAAAATGTATATATTTCACGTCCTAGTCTACGGATCGTTGATTAATCCATGACAGTTTGGCGCTCGAGGTTCAAGTCGTCTAAGAGGAAAGCGTTAACCTACGCGCAGACATATGCTAGCTCGATGCTACCTCCGTGCCCCACCCTACCCTATGGACGATGCCGTTGTCAGTAAGTGAATGAAAAGTTGCTGCCACAGTATACTTTCCCAATTGCTGTTGCTCTCCTCATCGTCCCAAAAGTTCGGGATGTCCTTAGCAAAAAACCTATAGAATATATATATAATATATATATATATATATATATATATATATATATATATATATATACATATCCATCCATATTTTAGAATTGTCACATAACTGTTTTATTTATATATATATATATATTTATATAGTTTTTTTTTTTGAATTATATAAATAGTTAGTTTGCTAAGGTGAGGCAGGCATTGATAGAAGTCCCCCGTTTGTTCCCCTTTCTTCTTCCCCATTTCCTTACCACTCGTTCCACGCCCAGCCCACTTTAACCGACATCTCACTAGCGTTCTCCTGAAACATTGTGAATAAAATAACTCCGTTGGCATGATGCAATACTTGTGATAACAATTGTGGTAGACGGTTGTGATATAAATGTGCGATAGACAAATTTGTAACATTTGTCGACAATGTTATGACATTTGTTGACTTTGCGGCTCGTGACCCCTAACGATGACTTGGGGTGTAAAGGAGAATAGGAAATGTGCGGCGTCGCGGCACTGTTGCATAATTACTAGCGTCCGTGAGGGGCTGACTTCTTTATCCGCTGGAGCGTGGTAGGGTCAAGGGTCTGTTGCCCGTCGCAAAACAGCCATTCATATAACCGGGATGGGCAGGGACGCAATTAAAACTATTTATAAAATTGCTGTCCGGGTATGGCTCGTCATTGTCTCGACTCACCATAATGGGGCTGGTTGTTAAAGAGAACTACAGACATACACACATGTAATTACGCACGCACGTAATCACGCATAGACGTACAGGCACGGATACACGATAACACGCGCACGCACGCACGCACACACGCACGCACACAAACACACAAACGCACACACATCCCCCCACACATACTCATGCACGCACACGCACACGCACACACACACACACACACACACACACACACACACACACACACACACACACACACACACACACACACACACACACACACACACACACACACACACACACACACACACACACACACACACACACACACACACACACACACAGCTGCTCACAAGCTTTCAACATATATTATTATTTTCATGTTATTTAGAATTATGTTAGATTGACAATGTGCACGTGCGTACGCACATACATGAATGCACACACGCACGGATGACACACGCAAAGACGCGCACGCACAGACGCGCACGCGCACACACACAAATATGTACACCAGGTATGCTGTTGCTGGTAGATGTACTTATAAACAGGATTAAACTGTAGAAAGTGCGGTCTTCCCCGAGGTGGCCGCATTAGACTCACATTGTGTTCGCCACGTCGACTCGCGGCCAACCACGACGCCCACATGTCTGGTACATCCTCTAGTCGTGTCAACTCCTCTCAAAACTGGGCTTCGTGCATCGTTAATTAATTATTGACAATTCAGGGTGGTTTATTAATAGTGACAATGCGAGAAACGTCAACTAGTAACCTCTTCGTGATGTTCTAAGCTTTCCTTGCCGTTTCTGAGACAATGGGTGGTCGCAGCAGAAACTGTTGCGTAATTGGCGCCTGTTAGAGGGAACATCCAGTCCATGGGTTCAAACCCTTTGAAACTGTTTACATAAATACAAGGGTTGCCCCCCCCCCCCCCCCCCCCGCTCTACCCGTGCACTGGAGCGTAGTAACGTTTCGCGTCATTTACTCGACGTGACATTCTTGTAAGTCGCAATGGGCTGGGTCTTAATAATAACTATTTATACATTTATGTTGACGTTACTTGTCCAGGGCAGTTCCACGTTGAATGAAACCAGCACGTAGCTCGATGGTTCAGACACGTATTGAAAGGTATCTGGGTCGAGTAAGTTCGTTCTTCTATTTAATAATAATAATAATAATAATAATAATACAGGTTATTTTACCGCGCGATCTCTAACTAATAGTTAATCAATGCGCCCATAATATAGAAACATTATAAAACACTTAAAATAATATATACAGGGTGTAAATTAGTTATAAATTAATTAATTTACATGATAAAAAAATAGATTAATACATTAATAAGACTCACTAAAACGTCATGTAAATAAATCTTGCTATTGTCCACCATAAGTTTGTTTAAATAAAAATGTCTTCAGGTGACGTTTAAATAATAACACAGACGGAGCATCTCATGGTTTCTAGTTAATGTACCGATCAGCATTAACAAGATGTAATTAGGTTGCCCCCTGACGTTACAGGTGCATGTAAACAACGACACTTAATCAGAGGGAGTCGATGTTTCCCTTGTGTATGATATTCGTGCAACTGGCTGACCATTCTGATTTAAACCGAACATATGGCAGGTTTCAGTTCATCTGCCAGAACCTGTGTTTTGCATTGGCGTGGAAAGGTGTAGCAGTACATCAGTAAATGAGCACTGAGCACTCCGATGGTTTGTAGGCCCCATGAAAAGGCATGTTCAGTGTAACACATACACTAATTTGAAAATCAAATACGTAAACGAGCTTGTTCGCAAAATTACCCAACATTTTATAAACACTCTCGTGAGTGTTTTAATAAAAAAATATTGTTTAAGTTGATCGAGTCTTGCTGTGGGATAAATGCGTGTCACAGGCCGGCGAGATCTCCGTAACTAGGTGGCTCAGGTCTAGTAGGGTTCAAAGAGAGTTTACGGTAGCGTCTGACAAGCCAAATCGTGCTCGTGATATTAACATGTTTTCTGCCTGTTTACGAAGAATTGAACAATCATAACTTCACTATTTACTCGTGATGCTGCAGTGACTGTCTCGCTGAACTTTTTATATAACAAGGTAATGTACGTTGTCTACAATCTTGAAATGTTTTAATGTCGTCAGCCAACCGTGTCGCTGACGAAGCTGGTGGACTACAGGTCTTTAGACCGACAACGCCCGTGAGTGACCTAATTTGGTAAACTATAATTAGCAAGGCATTGTTCTACCGTTGGCGGCGATGCGCCTACAGAACGTCTTTCGGGCTTTCCGTCCTGCCACCAGGGGTGTCACTCCGCGATTATCTGACAGAGTGTATTCATTGATCAGTCGTCTAGGAATGTCCACGGCGCGTCCAACTCTGCGTGGCAGACGTTGGGGCACGCGCAAACAGCGCGCGATCCGAACGCGGATTACCAGCCGTTTTGAAGACCCTTCACGAATTGTATGTCGGCAACGCGGTGTCAGTGCGAATATGGTAACTCTAAGAGCAGATGCCACACGATACGCCGTTCGTCAATGTGGCATTACTGAATGCTCGTTCCGTGTGCAATAAAGCTCTCAAAATCAACGAATACGTCGTTGAACACAAATACGACATCTTAGCGATAACCGAGACGTGGTTAAGGAAGACCGGTGACGAAGTTGTTATTGTTGAAGTGACCCCTCCCGGGTTCCTCTTCCAGCACGTGGCACGATCTTCTCGTCGAGGTGGCGGTGTTGCAATCTTGCACCGCGATACATTTACAACGAACATTCTTCCTACTCTCCATTTCAATACCATTGAACTTCTCCGTGTGCAGTTCTCTGCAGCCCATTCTATATCGTTCAACATATGTGTCATCTACCACCCGCCTGCTTCAAGTAAGGCATCTGGAACTTCGTGTGAATTTTATGCTGAGCTTGAATGATTATTTACAGAAGCATATGTTACCGTTATACCAACCATAATTGCTGGAGACTTTAATATTCATTTTGATGATGTAACGAAATCAGAACCGCTTCGCAATGTACTTGATTCCTACAATTTGCTGCAACACGTCCATTCGCCGACCCATAAAACAGGACATACATTGTACCTGGTGATAAGTCATGACAGCGATAACTTAGTATCTTCTGTTGTTGTTTATCCAGACTCCATATCGAACCACTATCGCATAGAACTGGCATTAAATGTGTTGAGACCGTCAGCTGAAACTTCAGTAATTGCCAAGCGCAACTTCCGCATCATGGATGCGACAGTGTTCAATGATGACGTTAAATCTGCGTGTTCTGGCATGTGTGCCCACGCTGACGGTCAGCACGCAGAGATCTTAGCATCGCACTACAACACCTGTCTCACTAACTGCTTAGACAAGCACGCTCCTTGACGCAATTTGCCGCATCCGTGGTATGACGCTGAGGTCGACGAAGCAAGAGAGAAGAGGCGAACATGTGATAATCTGTGGAGAAGAACAAAACAAAATACATCGCCAATTATACGTCGTCGCTCGCGACGACTGCACTACAATCACAGCCAGTAAAAACCCGAGTATTATCGCGGACAATTACAGAACGCTAATAACAAGTTGTTTCGCATTCTGAGATCACTCGACGTACACAAAATGCAACTTCCTGAATTATGCTCAGTGAAGGAAGGATGTGATAAATTCTCACGTTTCTTCCAAGAAAAGATCGAGAAATCACTAATATTCTTGGCACTACGGATAAGACATGCTCACTTGATCCACTACCAACTAAGCAACTAAATGACAACATGGACAGTATCGTGCCTATCATCATACAAATTGTAAACGCCTCACTCGATGATGCTGTCATGCCTCTGCTGCTTAAGCACGCAATTGTCCGGCCATTGCTCAAGAAACAATCACTCAACAAGGACATACTCAACAACTACCGTCCAGTCAGCAACCTAAGCCATCTGTCAAAAGTCATAGAGAACGTTATTGCGCGAAGGATCATCTTTCATATTTCCGATCAGCGAATGGAGGATTGTTTCCAATCAGCCTCCCGGAAGAATAATTCAACTGAGACCGCACTATTGTGTATAACAAATGCCATGAAAGCCGCTATAAACAATAGACAAAGCACGGCACTAGTTCTTATTGACTTTAGTGCGGCCTTTGACACAATCAATCACAAGATAATGATCCAGCGCCTTCGGTTGCGTTACGGCATTGCGGCATCAACGCCATTATTACATCACGGCTTGATTACTGCAATTCACTTATATACGGCACTTCTGTCAACAACATCGCTCGACTGCAGAACTCTGCTGCTAGGTTGATCCTACGCCGCCCACGGAGTGACAGCGCCATGCCTTTGTTGTGCATTCTTCACTGGTTGCCTGTAGCACACAGAATCGACTTTAAGCTATTAGTGTTACATATAAAGCTGTGCATGGCGATGCCCCGAAATATTTATGCGACCTTGTATGCCCATACAAACCAACAAGAGCCCTGCGCTCTACCAACAATAACATGTTAACGGTCCTGCGGACTCATGTCAAAGCTGGGGACAGTTCGTTTGCGGTCGCCGCGGCGATTTTGTGGAACACTGTCTAATGACACTAAAACGTCTGATTGTCTCTCTATTTTCAATGCACGCTTAAAGACTAATTTTTTTAGATTCTCGTTCTTATCCAAAGTGGCATAGTTTTTAAAAGAATTTCTTTTAGAAAATGCACATTTATTTAGCCATCATTATTACCTCTATCTGGGTTCTACATGTTGTAAAGCGCCACGAACAATTTATAATTGGATTTGGCGTTATATTAAATAAAATATATTAATGGTAATGGCTTGTGAATGCGGGCGGCAACCGTGATCAACACAACGAGGAACAATGTAAATTTAATGAATTTTATTACACACACACACACACACACACACACACACACACACACACACACACACACACACACACACACACACACACACACACACACACACACACACACACACACACACACACACACACACACAGACACACACACACACACACACATATAGATATATATATATATATATGAATACCAAAATAAACTCTTTTATTGCAACAATAAACACAACAACTTCTACCCTCCAGTCTACCTTACCTCGGCTCACAGATAAATTTTGAAACCCAAATAAAAATACTAAAACGGCCCGTTCAAAAAATAAATATTATTCACACTCAAGATAATTTCATTCGTCAATCCATTACAAGATCTGGTCTGCTCAGACTCAAATAAATAGCATGGAAGAATCTACACCATCCCCAGTATAGGGAAAACTAATCTCTTAATTACTTACATAGATCGGGAATTTATACTATTCCCAGAACACAGTGACACAATCTCTTAATCACATATCATATATAGTCAGTTACAATACAATACAATACAATACAATACAATAACTTTATTGTCTGTTGTGTTACAGAAAATTTCCTTTAGGTTTGTTCACAGTAGACTAGTCGGTTCTAACAGCAAGATGTAATATTGAATTGTCACTTCCCCATATACGGTCTCACCGCTCACGCTCCGTTAGCCCAACTTGGCTAGTTCATCACGAGATAACACAGAATCACAAGTTGACCGTTCGACGGAAGTCATCCTCGCAAGCCAGGACTGTTTGCCATGCAAAACTAGCCCTGGCAGATCTCCCAAGCGAAGTGCGGAAGTTAGTTGAATCAAACTAGTAATTGACATCGCCAATTGCGACTGCGTCACACGTGAGAACAGCGCACAATACCCGCCTCAATTTGAAGACGGATAAACGACTTCTGGGAGTCTGCCGGAAGTGTCCTTCCCGCTGTCCGCCGCTCCGATCGCCGTCACTCGCTCACCCTGTCACGCGCTCGCCCGGTCACGTTACTACCGGTGTCTCGCTTCGCGACGTCTCGTTTCGTCGGTCTACAGACGACGCCCGTCCTCGCTACGCTTCGCTTGCCACGAATCTTCGCTACGTATCTTCGCCACACGCTCGCTACATCCGCTACGTCGGCCCGCTACGCAGATTTGTCGCTGGCCGTTCGCTCTCCTTCTTCGCTGTGCACCATCGCAAGCTAGGGTTGTTTGCCATTCAAAAGTAGCCCTGGCAGATCTCCGACGCGAAATGCGGAAGTTAGCCGAGTCAAAGTACTAATTGACTTCACCAGTCCCGACTGCATCACCCGTGAGAACAGCGCAAATACCCGCCCCAATTTGAAGACGAATAAACGACTTCTGGGAATCCCATTAGCACGGGCAGCAGAGCGGTATTGTGTATTCAAATAATTGCTTCTACTTCCTAAACATTGCGTGTAACACGAGCCACGGTTGATTTAAATTGGTTTTATTATGACCACCTGACCTGCCGCCAACCACTGATCTAGTGAGCAGTTTCATAGGCTGAGCTTAAACTCAGTTTCGCAAAGCGATCAGCCAGGAGGTGCTGCTGGCTGGCACTGACGTAATCAGCAGCAGTGACACCTGGCGCGCGAGGATGCCGCTGTATAGAGACCCCGATCGTGCCCGATCTCTGCCAAAGATGATATTTTTTTATCTGTCATATACTTTTATACCTAGCCTAAATACCTAGTCCAAAAGGCATAACACATGACCGGATTGAACCAATGAAATCAACAAGAATGCGATAATGAGCCATACCTAATTTATGCACCATGAAAACACCCCTATAACTATAATAATGTACTCGTCCACGACGACGCCAGTTAATTAAAGGCTAATTATAACCACGCTTACCACGCTTCAGTGGGCACATAATTTAATTAAAGGCTAATTATAACCACGCTTGCCACGCTTCAGTGGGCACACCTAAACACCTGCGCTAGTCTATAATTAATTACGCAACACTTGCCTGCCCTTTCTACTTTAGCAACACGACGAGACAAAATGACCAGGAAATAGATTCTGAAAATACATACATAGCAGAAACGCTACAATGCGACGATAATCCGTATTGCGTACAGAACATGTGTGTGATGTCGCTAGTGAGATTAGTGGGTTGACGTTTACAACTTAGGTATATTAGATCTTCATCACTTACCAGATAATAGGTATCCTAGATTACACCATTTGTGTTTTGTCTAAGCACCCGTCAAATGAATCGTAGTGGGTTGCCCGTCCTAGGCCCCCCTCGCGGCGCTTCGCGATTTGTTTTCGGGCCATAAAGCTTCAGAGCTTATTTTGGACCACTCCTTTTTTAAACCCTGGATCCGACCTTGGGCGGGGAAGAACAATCGAAAACCGGTTTGGCGACTCATCGACACCCACAATTACGTTGTTATATGTTAGCAAGAGGCAACAAATCCTGCCGCTGTAAATACGGCCCACCGACCCTGGACTCTGGCTGGTCGGGTCCTGTTGATTTGTTTGTTTTAAGTCGTGGAGTGATTTGGCGACTCCTTTTGTCGTGACGGTGCTGTGTTTCATATTAGTACTCTAATGATATGTCTGTGTACACATAGATTAATGTTGCATGTGCACTACAAATTTTGTATATCTATATATATATATAAATAATTATGTCGTCATATTTTGCACATTCCCATAACAATAAGAGTAAAATTATTTTATTCGTGCGACAGTCACACAAGAAATAACGTACACTTTGCACATTGCACACTAATTGAAATATGTATAGTCCTTTGTATAGTTGGTTTTATGCTAGTAATGAAACAAAGATACTGTAGGCGTAGTTACTTATACACTACCCAAGTATGCATACACTACATTAATTCATATATGTTTAATGCATACCATACTTTTGTTTTCAAATAATGTAAATTCTCGTAATTATATAATGCATGTGCACAGTGATCATGTAATTTTTTTTACATGATCACACCTAATTATATATATATATATATGTAATGTAAGCTCGCTAAACGGGTTCTTTATAATAAATAAGTTACATAATAATATAAATCGTTTGTTTCCTAAACGTTTATTTATTTGAAATCCCACCAGAACCGCTGACCAATGTATCCAGTCCACAGCTCGACGTCAACTGAACTACTCGTTCCGTTTTAAATTCGAATTACGCACGCTCACGTTCTCGCGCGAACGCGCGCGCTTTATCGTCACGGTACGCTTCCGCGCTATAACGTTTTAAATAAGTGTCAGTTGCAGCGCCTACACTCACCCCTCGTTTTGTTGCCATCTGGTTAACAGTGTGTAACAAAAACGAAAACACGCAAATATAATATAATATAACAGTTCAATTACGACACGCCGATCGCGGTTCATGGTGCAGGTTTTTGTGCTGACCGGCCGTGCTACGTGTAGGTCGAAATGACCGAGTTTCTTGTATTTCCTAATTTGACTCGCCTGCGTATTCGTTGTGTGTCGTGGGCTGTTTAGCACCAACATCCGAACTGCCAAGCCGCGGCGCAGGTGTCGCCATCTCATAGCGACACAGCAATCGTTCATCATCTGATGAGTCGTCATCAACATCTCGGCGTGCTGTGGGCACACACGGTAGGCGTCGCTTTGTCAGTACAGGTGCATCGTTGCCAGGTACATACGGTTTCAGAGACGAACGATGAAGTGTGTGTTGCACGTCTGACCCGTCTACCGGTGTAATCACATACACATCGTTTGTTCCTTGTCGAGAGATCACTCTGTAGACCGTGTCGTCCCAAGCGTCCTAAATCTTGTTGCGTCCCAGGATGCCACGCTTTCGACGATACACGCGTTCACCATCAGCCAATGGCATATCGTTAGCTGTACGGTCGAAAAAATTCTTACGTTGATCGGCTTCTCTCTCCAGTTGTGTGCGAGCACGAGAGTAAGCTTCACGCAGGCGTCGCTGATGTTCAATTACCCAATCAGTTTGAATATCATCCTGATCACCAGTGCCAAGTAGGAGGTCCACTGGATGACGCCCTTGCCGGCCAAACATCAGGTAATAGGGTGCATAACCGGTGCTCGAGTGAGGTGTCAAGTTGTATGCCTGTACAACTTCACAGATGTGATCTACCCACCGACGCTTCTTTTCTGAACTCGACGTTCTCAACAGATCGTGAAACGTCCGGTTAAAACGCTCGCATTGTCCATTCCCAGCCGGGTGATACGGCGTAGTATGGGAGCGTTTGATGTCATAAGTTTTCGCCAACTCCCGTATAATGACTGACTCAAAGTTACGCCCATTGTCACTGTGCAATTGCTGCGACACACCGTACCGTTAGAACCATTCACTGACGAGCACTTTCGCCACTGTGTCTGCCTTCTGGTTGCTAGTAGGGACTGCAATGGTAAATTTTCTGAAAACATCTCTGATGACCAATACATTTTCCCGGCCGTCAGAAGATAGCTCCAACACGGTGAAGTCCATTGCCACCACCTCTAATGGCTGCGTTGCCATGAGACGTCCGAGAGGAGTGCGCAACTTATGCGGCTGTATCTTCGCAAGTGCACAACGGTCACACTTCTGTGTCCAAGTCAGGACATCGTTGTGCATATTTGCCCAGAAACACCGGCCTCGAATCAGATGTTCCGTCCGTTCTGTTCCTTGATGACCACCGCGATCATGCAATTCCCTCAACACTTGGTCGCGGAGACAAATGGGCAGAAGTAACTGTTGACATTCTCCGAGCCTTGTATCAACAATGCGTCGATACAAAATGCCATTCTTCTCGACAATGCGTCCCCATTGCCGCATCAACTGAATGGCACTCATTGATTCAGTCTCTCTCTCTTGTCTCGTGGGTTTTCTTCCCAATTGGCGGAAATATCTCAACCGCCCGATAGCAGGGTCGTTTGCTTGCATGTTAGCCATGTCACTGTTCAAAATGCCTGGCAGTGTTGTAACAGCAACGTCTGCCAGTTCTTCTGTGTTAGCGATGTGTTCCATCGCTGTGACTCGTACCTCTACAGGTACCACTGAAGTTGCAGTCGCATTGGCTAATATAGCTTCAGCGTTCGATGTCATTGAATTAACCACATCGGGTAATCTTGATAACCCATCTGCGTTCGCTTTGCAATGTCCAGGTCGGTTCTTAATGTCGAAGGCAAACGATGCAAGTGCGGCTGCCCACCTCTGTTCTACAGCCGATAGCTTGGCTTTCTTGTGAAAATATGTCAACGGGTTATTGTCCATGTAAACCGTGAATCTGCCACCCAGAAGATAATCACGGAATTTCTCGGTAATGGCCCATTTTAAAGCGAGTGTTTCCAGCTTCATTGATGAATAATTTGCGTCATTTCGTTTCGCTCCCCTTAGTCCGCGACTGGCATATGCGATCACTCGACGACGGCCATCTTGTTTTTGGGTCAGGACCGCGCCCAAACCTCTATCACTCGCATCAGTCTCAACTGTGAAGGGCAGTCGGTAGTCTGCAAACCCGAGGACTGGTGCTGACGTAAGTGCTAGCTTCAAGGCGTCGAACGCGTGCTGACAATCCTCCGTCCAAACATCTACGATGCTGTGCACTAAACTCATCCGTCGTTTCCCTTTGCCGTCTTTGCATGCTGCCGTCACTACTCGGTGTAGCGGTGTCGCTAGTTGTGTAAACCGTGGTACAAACCCTACGAAAGATCGAAGTTGTCGTAGGGTCTGAGGTATAGGCCACTCTCGTACCGCGACGATTTTCTCAGGATCGGTTGCCATACCTTCCTCACTTACCACATGACCGAGGTACTTGACACTTTTCTTGAAGAAACTGCATTTACTGATCTTTAGTTTAAGGCCATACATCCCCAAACGACTTAGCACAGTGTCAAGTCTAGCCAAATGTTCATCTAGTGTAGCCGAGTATACGACAATGTCATCCAGATAGACAAGCAATATGTTGAACATATCAGCCTGAAACACCGTCTGCATTAGTCTCTGAAAAGTCGCTGGCGCGTTACATAGTCCGAAAGGCATGCGCGTATATTCATACAACCCGACTGGGGTCGTGAACGCCGTCTTTCGCTGATCCTCCGGATCCATCTGTACCTGGTTATACGCCGACTGTAAATCTAATGTTGAAAACCACTTCGATCCAGTCATCGCGTCCATGGAT
This sequence comes from Escarpia spicata, assembly GCA_963995525.1. Classification (NCBI taxonomy): domain Eukaryota; kingdom Metazoa; phylum Annelida; class Polychaeta; order Sabellida; family Siboglinidae; genus Escarpia; species Escarpia spicata. The sequence goes on from OZ023210.1 coordinate 12,216,294, forward strand.
TCTACGATGCGAGGGAGTGCGTACGCATCCTTTACCGTCTTTGCGTTCAACGCACGATAGTCAACGCACATACGTAGTGCACCGGATTTCTTCCGCACTAAAACGATGGGACTGACATGATCGCTATGACTCGGCACTATGACACCCGTTCGCAGTAGCTTCTCCAGATGCTCTTTAACTTCGTCCAGCTGGGTGGGAGGAACTCGACGGTAAGCTTGTGTCACCGGTTGAGTGTCAGTCGTCCAAATGCGGTGTTTAACCGCATCCGTGCAACCGAGATCATCTTCTGATGACGCACATACATCAACGTGCTTCTGAAACATCGCTCTCGCTTTGTCTCTGGCCGCGGGGCTATCCTCTAGACCGGATAAGTCAAAACTGGCAAGGATGTCAACAGAAGGTTCTTCACGAGTCGTCCGTGAATGTTCAACCCCTCCATCCACCATGTTGATTTTGATTTCATTCAAGCTCACCTCCACTTTCGCGGAAATGCATACAGTGGCCGAACACAAAAGACCAATTCTCGTACCTGGGTTCAAATTCACGCCGGTTGAAGAATTGTTGACTACCTTGACAACGAAAGAATCGGATTCGACTAATGTATTCAACGTGAAAAGCTTTCCTGCAAATGCAGTAGATAGAGGTTCCACTATGGCAGTTCCCGACCCACCATGTCCTATTGCAGGAATGTCCATCGTCGAGTGCGCGGGAACGAAGACTGGACGACAGCCAGCCACTCTCGCTACACGTGTCCTGGCTCGGAGTGAATCATCGACAACAGCCATGGAACGAAATGCCTCACCCATAGCAGGCACATGTGATAGTACATTGGTTCCGAGCAGACCACACACATCAGCATTCTTGTGTTCACTATCCTTTACAACTAGCACGCCTCGCTTCGGCACCACAACACCACATACTTCAATATATAATTCCAAGTAACCAACATATGGCACAGACAACCCATTTGCCGCTCGGACGGTCAACCAATTATTTGGGTTGTGAAGATCATTGCCAGTGGCCAGGTGTTTTCGGTAAAACGCCTCTGTGATCGTGGTGACCTGGCTTCCCGTGTCTACCAGAAAACGAATGTTCACGCCACCAACCGTGGCTTCGACGATCGGCGCGTTTCCCACCAATTGTTTCCATGCTGAAGAGTCTGTTTTTCCTACCCTCTCCTCTGCTCGACTCTCAGCGGAGGAGACAGTTAATTTAAATGGTTCCTGACTTCGTTCTGTGTCGCTGCATAGGCCCGACACTGGTGCTGCGCATGACCCCTGCACCCACAGAAATTGCACATCCGGTTAGAGGCTCGGTCTGAAAACCCAGGAGATCGCCTCCGACATTCGCGGGCAGAATGGCCTGGCTGGCCACACTGGTAACAATTACCTTTAACGTTGCGACGTCTACGATCGTCAGTTGTAGTTGGAGCTCCCAGCGTTCGTATCAGGTGTTGTTGCTGTTCAACGATGACTTTCAGTATTGCCATGACCCCGTCTTCCACAGCGGCCTCCTGCGATGCTGTGCGTACCTTACGTTTTCCTGCATCCGTTTCAGCAGTCCACCGAACAGCCATATCCCTGATCTCGATAAATGATGCGCTCGGTTGTGCCTCCGTCTTTTTTTCAGTTCCCATCGTAGCATCGACTCCCGTACATTATCCACCAGCTGATCTCTTAGCATGGTGTCCCGGTTAGGCACACATCGTGGACTGACACTGTCCAGCCGATCAACACATGATGCCAATTCATGAGAGTACTCTGTGATACTTTCACCGTCCCGTTATTTTCGTTCGTAAAATGAACGCAGTAACTGAGTGACACTGGCGCGCTCACCAAACGTATCCCGTAGGATCTTGAAAATGGTCTGTGCGTCACATCGTTCATCTACCGTACGGCACGCAATTTCTTTTTTCGCTGGACCCTCTAGATGACACCACACGTAATCGGCTGCATCTCGTCCGATCAGATTCTGTGTGCGTAAAGCAGCTTCCGCATCCTTGCACCAATGAGTCGCGTCTTCATCACCCTTCCCGTCGAAACTACGTAGACGACGCTCTCTCTGCACAACAACCGTTACTGGAGTTGTTACCGTGGTGTGCGCATTCAGCTCACTTAATTGTCGACGCAATTCTTCCAGTTCTTCTGCCATGCGGCTACAATGGTCAGACTTATCCTTATCCATAACTTCGCATAAATTCAGAATAATATAAAAAATTAATTTGGAATTTCAGTAACTCACCCCACTTCTGGTACCAAAATGTAAGCTCGCTAAACGGGTTCTTTATAATAAATAAGTTACATAATAATATAAATCGTTTGTTTTCTAAACGTTTATTTATTTGAAATCCCACCAGAACCGCTGACCAATGTATCCAGTCCACAGCTCGACGTCAACTGAACTACTCGTTCCGTTTGAAATTCGATTTACGCACGCTCACGTTCTTACGCGAACGCGCGCGCTTTATCGTCACGGTACGCTTCCGCGCTATAACGTTTTAAATAAGTGTCAGTTGCAGCGCCTATATATATATATATATATATATATATATATATATATATTAAATATGTAATATATTTACATATTTAATTATAGCTAAGTATGCATGTGTGCATTTCTGAATGTCTGTAGTGTAAGCAAAAGCCCAGTAGAGTCGAGCTCAGCAGTAAACACGCCAAATGGATATGTGAGTGAACGAATATACTCATTCTTGCAGGATTATATTCAATTATGTTATACATCTACACATTTATTATTTATATATATATTTCATATATTTATAATAGGGCAAAATATTTCTTTACACAACGAACTTCTACTTGTAGACATGTGCATTAAGGGTCGGTGCGGCAGTATTTTTCAGCGGCAGTATTTTTCGCTACAGCGATAACAAATTAAAGTAGTGAATAGTGTCACCCTTGTTGTGGGTTGACAGTGACAGGCGACGTCATCAATATAACGTTTACTAGAAAAAATGCCCATCCTACAGCCGCGCTACAGCCGACATAATAACATAGCTACGGCTGCCCGCTAAAATTCGCTGCGTTAACTTGTCGCTTGACAAAGCCGTGATCTCGCGCTAGAGGCGACATTTGCCTGTGTTCATGTACTCCAGCGGAAGCAGCGAAGAAATTTAATGTGTTTTATTGAAATACAAATCATCCCGCATCTGTATTGTATGCTCATTACCTCAGCTACATGACAAAAACACAACAGTGTTTATTACGACATCGCCGTTTATTACGACGTTTCCATCAAACGACAAGCGTGTCTTTGAAAGCCAAACACTTCCAGTCATAGCGTGTTCGTTCTTTCGCGGGGAAACATGATCAGACATGAGGTGTGCGCGTGTGCGCGTGTGCGCGTGTGTGCAGTGAATCTATGAACGACGTAACCCCGATGATGCTAACAAATGTTGAGGATCCCCTGGACGCCATGTAGAAATCGACTGTGCTAGATAAGTGTCTGAAAAACGTCGGACTGCTACGAAAGAATTCGTACGTAGTTAGAGACAAGTTTGACATTGTTTTGTTTTTCGGCAATGCCTATGTCTTCTTTGAATTTTTGGTATTTAAAAAAACGGTGTTCGGACCCCCTCGACAACTCCTCTCGATCCGCCTATGCCGTCTACTGCTGTGTAGGCACTACGTTCCGATTTATTACCTGCGTAACTTGTCACAAATTAAAAGCCGTATATCCAGCTCGAATTAAACTCATTTGTATGATAATTTCATTTAAATGCGTAACCGTTCTATGCCACACTGTTCTTATTCAGGGCGTTGCATTGTAATCTTTTCAGGAGTAGGAGCTACACCGTGTCCTGCAAGAGAGTTTATGACAATAAAGCAATGCTGGTGTTTGCAGCTGTTGTGTAGTTTCTCGACTGTCTGGTGAATATTGCAGTCACGTCATAGAAGATCAGCGGTTCTTACCATCTGTATCGGAACCCAAAATTGGTTCGCCAAGCCGTTTTGAGTGGGTCGCCAAGAGTTACCAGTGCCAGGTGTCTGTTCGAATGTGTCTTTGTTGTTCTACCTGCCCGTATCAGATGCATACAAAAATGTATGACAAATGAATTATCCCAGGGCATTTCAAATTCACGCGACATTAGTCGTAAATTGATCATCTCGTTTGCATCTGGTTTGGACTCTTATGTTATTTCGTTGGCCTTGACCGCCTCCCTCATCGTACAGTATGAACCAATACACAACTGTGAATGATCTCTTGCCATTACTTCTACCAATTAATTAACCATTCGAGGGCTATTTATAACGAAAAAAACATTATGACGCAATACATTGAGAATATTTTAACACACCATTTCACCGCGTAAGTAGCGCAATTAACCGGCCGATAACATGTAAAGATCTAACTAAACCGTGGTTTTGTAATACAAGTTTAACATATATATCACATATTTTTATATTTCAACATAACGTTTTACTCAACGGTTTAAACCAAATCAGCCCAGGTAGCGAATTATTTACCATTACCTGATTGCAGTGAACACCAAACAGTCGACAAATTTAGCACCAAATACAAACATTGCATCATTCTTGCAAAACTCACTAGCAGGTCACCGCGTAGCTTTTCTCCTAAAACGTTGGCGAAGTTGAAATAGAAGTGAGTTATAGTACGTTTTATTTATTTAAATAAAATTACTATTTAAATTAGTTATTAGGTGGTTATACTGAATTGAATCTGTGGCAATTTAAGCAGGTAATTAATCGGAACGAAGTGCCTACACCGAGAGAACAGCGTTGTCATTGTCTACATCATGTATATACGTGGCCGTGTTACTGGGTACCACCGTGTGCAGCTTCGAAGTATCGTCTTGAAATAGAAGTGAGTTATAGTACGTTTTATTTATTTAAATAAAATTACTATTTAAATTAGTTAAACATAGAGAGAACAGCGTTGTCATTGTCTACATCATGTATATATAAGGCCATGTTACTGGGTACCACCGTGTGCAGCTTCGACATTCTTCGTACATTCAACCAAGACGTCGCTTACTTGAACTGTTTCTCTGAGAAGATAGTCATAGACAGAACTCTTACTACGAAAATACAAGTAAGTGAACTCCAGGTATTTTACACTGGCAGTTTTGTGATGGATTTGCGTTGATGACGTAATGATAATGTTATAAATATTGATATATTGTTTGGTGTTGGATTATTAAATCATAATTTTGCTAGAAGTGATGAATTTAGCATGCATGACGGTAGAGTTTGATTGTGTTTGAATAAGGTGCTTTTAGACTTCTTTATGAAGTCGATGGTGAAAGTTGACATCCATGTCGGATAATCTCCCGTAGTCGATCATCTTGATTGGGCTGAAATAGTGGTTGCTGCTTCGCGCAGTAACTTACGACAACTCCTGGTATTATATTAGTATTTATATTGCAATGTGTAATGCAACAACACCTGTCACATTAGGAAGTGCATTTTAACGCCTGAAGCGAACGTTCAAAATATATCCACCACATGGATTGTATTGATTTCATCGATGGTTATGTGTTAATGCCAGCAGTACCAGTCACGGCGGGACACTATGACGTGATATTGTATACCCAGACACAGACTAACCAACGCATGAAGTGTTAGCTGCAGCATATTCACACCTGTGAATGTACGCGAATGGACAGCAATATAAAAAAACAACCAAGAGATTGTATAACAAATATGTATATAAAACAATATGGCGTAACTTGACTCAATTTCTCATCTGTCACGAACGTGACACACGCTCTGCGATAGTTTATTAAACATCAAAAACGACTATAATCGACTATTTACCGATTAACATGATTGGGCATACATTGCTCGTCATTCATGTTGATGTCCAATAATAGTAGCATTTAGTGTGGAGATGTACATGGGTGAATGTGGGGATTCACGGTCATAGTGGAGCTTTGAGCAAGCCGCTGTATCTATGTTCATATTGATCAGACGTTTCGTTTATTGAATTCTCTATTCATGTTAGGAGAGACTCGCAGAACCGACACAGTTGAGTAGACGGTATTGTGCTGAACCGGCAGTGAAAGGTACAGGCTCTAAATAACCGAAATATTTTGTGACCACCTACTTCGCTAAGTTCTTTGTCCCTAATTACCATACGTTTGAGCATTGCCATTAATGTAATTGCACAAACATCGTTGTTGTTATTTTAGGAGAAAATGTGCCTGTTTTCAGGAACGGCACTTGTTTTAACAGATGGTGGCCCGAGTAAACGGTGGCCAGTGTCGGGCAACGAGCCGGTAGAAATGTCCTACTGGAATATTGTGTTAACGCTTATTTAAATTAATGTTGACATGTGTCAAGCGACAGGAAGGAATGTGATATGGGGAAATGTTATTGGAGGGTAGAAGTCAGGATTATCATGACATGAACTACGCAACTTGACAGTTGGCTATCAATTATATTATAATTATATTGGTGATGCTGTTATCTCTTATCGCACCTGTCCACATAATAAGTTAACACCCACATCGTTTATCACTTTATGTAATACACAATTGTTAGATTTACTAACTAATTAATTAAGTATTATCAATGCCAAGTTAAGATGCCTAACTCAACAAGACTGTGTCGGTATTTATGTTATTTATTGGACTTTATTCATCGACTTGTCATACAAAACTAATGATAATACACATTAATATAATTATGTATTGTATACACAAGAAACGTTGCCAGGCCATAAGGATTTGAATCCAGGTGTCACTACTGTATATGTCTCATGCTACATGTCGTCACCTATCAATCGTGGATATTATTATTATACCACTTTATTCTTATGCCAAATAAGTCAGGTGTACGAATTAAATAGCCACTGTTAACGATAGTGCAGCATGTATGACAATTTAACGCTGAGACATTTCCAAGAATAGAAATTCGAACTTTCAATCTGGCAAGATAAACATCAAACATCTGATATATTTGCATTAAGGACGCATATTTATTCTACACGTGGATGTATATTTATATGTATATATATATATGTATATTTATATGTTTATATATATATATATATATATACAAATATACATCCACGTGTAGAATATATATGCGTCCTTAATGCAAATATATCAGATGTTTGATGTTTATCTCGCCAGATTGAAAGTATATATATATATATATAGTCCTTGCTGTTGTTCACTATTGCCCCGAGATAGGGAATGTGGATACGTAGTGTTTTCTTCAGAAGATCAGTGGGACAGGAATCCAGACTGCATGTCTTTGAGGGGCATAGTCTGATGATGTTCTTTATTTCATCTTCACTGGTAGGTAGCAGTCGATTGAGTTCATTTGACACACGTTGGCTGCCAGCATCGATAACGTAACCAGAATATTCTTCGTCATTGATCAACTTTTCGTGGATCTGCATTCTAATTCCTTGTGTTTTCTCAGCAAAGTAGGTAGCGAAGTCATTGCACAGTGTTTCAGTGTTAGCGGATTGTGGAAGAGTCATACTCGGTGCATTCAGCAGGGTATTAACTACACGAAAACATGTTCGCTGGTCAAGTGATGACAATACTGACTCATAGTGAGCACGCTTAGCTCGCTTGATCATGCTGTTGACCGCTGTTCGGTGCTCAACAAAAATCTGGCGATGCACCTCGAGCTTCGTTGTTCTCCATCTCTTCTCGTTTGCACGTCTCAATGCCCTGGCTTGATGAATGTTGTCATTATACCAGGGCTCCTTGCGTCGGCAAGCTTTCATTCGCGTCGTGACGGGGGCATGCAGGTTAATGGTTGATACGACCGCCCGCTCATACTGATCAACCATTGTATTCACATCTAGTTCAGTATCCACCGGTGCAAGTTTCAAAGAAAGATCAGTTTCAAGGCGAACCAGATCAAGTCCTCGAAAATCACGCAGTTGCTTCACGAAACGAGCAGACACTGGTTTAGTAGACGATAGAAGGAAAACGACACTATAGTGATCCGATATGCTGCTGGGGTACGCTATGGTTGACGACACTATTGAACTAGATGAACGTGTTATCACTAAGTCCAACATGTGTTCCCTCATATGCGTGGATTCAGTGACATGTTGCTTTAAGTTGTTTTCTGATAAAATGTCATTCAACACCTTTACACCAGGCGCACTATTCAGTTCGCAGTGGAGATTGAAGTCCCCGACAATTAGAATGTCTTGTCGTGTAACTACTATTTCATTTATGTATGCTTCGAATTCATAAAGGAACGGCTGGATAGAGGTGGTCGGTGGGCGATAGATGATAACAACACGTACAGGTCTCGATGTTTTCGTTGATTTAACATCTAAATGTTCAAATGTGTCATATCGTTTGGTTGAAGTCTTACGGAATTTGTATGCCGACTTGTACAACAGTCCGACACCACCTCCACGCTTCGATGAACGGCATTCCCCAATGTAGCTGTAGCCTGGCGGGGTTAATTCGTTGAAAACGGCACTTTTGTTTGGTTTGCACCATGTTTCGGTCAAAAACATTAAATCGGCTTTATGATCAAGCATATGTTCTTTAAATGTTTCGGGTTTGTTACACACAGATCGCGCGTTGAGCAGCACACAAGTGACATCACTGGTGGTGATAGATTTCACACCGCTGTTGTTGAACATTGCCTGGTCAACACGTATCAGATTAATACTCGTGTTGTGTCGATGTATGCTTGTCCTGACACCACGAATGTCAAACACATCATCGTTTTCTGTTGTTGTTGTTGCTGATAGCGCCATCACTGTTGTTGTTGCTGCTGCTGCTGCCACTGCTGAAGCTGCAACACGCGACGTTGCGTCATCACAGTGCAACGAGTCCTTGTGGGGGGCACCAAGGTTGCGTCTGAATGCAGACAATACCACTCCAATCGGTCGACGCAGATACATTCCACCACACTGGCCCCTTCTTGTAGGCTGCACCCTAGAAATGCCATTGGTAGTCAATGCTTGCCACAATGGCCTTCCCACTATACTGCCAGCCAGCTGGTGGAGGGCCTTAGCTGAATAGTGAAAGGCAGCCGTCATGGTTGACTGGTCACGTACTCTTCTTGTGTTGCCTGCTCTTTGATAAGTGTTTAAAAATCTAAAGAATATACGTACAAATCCTCTAAATGAACTTCCCACCTCGTTCACCGTACCTTCATAGCACACTGTACAAAAAGTGGCAAGTAATAATAGCCTTAAAACATCAAATCACAAGCTTAATATCCGTGACTGTCTAATAGGCTGCCACGTAGGCGCACAAGCAATCTAGCTAAGCAATAAGCGACATCTCACTAGCGTTCTCCTGAAACACTAAGAGTAAAACAACTCCGTTTGGCATGATGCAATACTTGTGATATAAATGCGCCAAAAACAAATTTGTAACATTTGTCGACAATGTTATGACATTCGTTGACTTTGCGGCTTGTGACCCCTAACGATGACTTGGAGCGTGAAGGAGACTAGGAAACGTGCGTCGTCGCGGAACTGTTGCATAATTACTAGCGTCCGTGAGAGGCTGACTTCTTTATTCGCTGGAGCGTGATAGGGTCAAGGGCCCGTTGCCCGTCACAAAACAGCATTCATATTACCGTGATGGGCAGGGACATAATTAAAACTATTGATAAATTTATGTTTACGTTAGTTGCTGTCCGGGTATGGCTTCTCATTGTTTGGACTTGGTCAACCAAAATGGGGCTGGCTGTTAAAGAGAACTACAGATAAACACACACGTAATCACGCATGCACGTAAGCACACATAGACGTATAGGCACGGATACACGCGCATGCACACGCGAACACCACACGCACACACGCACACACGCACACACGCACACACGCACACACGCACACACGCACACACGCACACACGCACACACGCACACACGCACACACGCACACACGCACACACGCACAGACAGCGTCGTAGTGTGCGGCCAAAGTTTTGTGGAGAACGAAAACGAATAATGCATAGATTGCGGAATACAGGGAAGAGTATGACGATCGAAAAGAATGTCCGGAAAATTTGCATAAGACGACGGTCTCTGGACCGAACAGGAACTGGATGTCCAATACATACGGACAATATATCTCATGGATGTTGACCAATATCATCGAAACATTCGTTAATAGCTATTACAGTCTCCGCTCTGGCACTCCAGGGCCTGCGCCGTTCGAACTCCCGTTTGACGTTGGTTGTCAGGCCTCGTTTGCCCTAAGTTCTCCAATCGCAGATTTGAACTTGCGAAAAAGAGATGGGGCCTACTGCTTCAATTGTTCCAAACAATATCACAAGAAATGGTTCCTGGCTGGCAAACTGAATACCAGCCAAGTTTAAAATGTGATTGTCACAACTAAAGAGCACAATCGCGTATGCTATACCATCTTATCCGCTTGGTGGATGTAAGTTGACCGTTGATTCGGAACCGCCTCATTGTTTAGTACAGCAGCTAAGATTTGACGAATTGTGCAGTTTTTGACAAAAGCATGAACATTGGCACATATGTAGTTTATGATATGTAGAATCACATAAAGCTAGGTAGCCATCGCTATCGATGAAAATGGCCGCCACGGAAATCCAATACGCAAGTATATCAGCTTCTAAGCAATATAGAAACATGATCTTGGTGTCCAAATCAACATGTCCAAGGTCAAGGAATCCATTTCTGTCATGTGCAGTATCCAAGGGAGACGGCTATATTGAAATTCAAGATGGCCGCCATGGAAATCCATTATCTAGATTTCTCATATATCAAGCAATATAAAACATGTTCTTTGTGTCTAAACAAACATATTCAGGGTCAAGGAATCCATTTCTGGTATATGCTATATTCTTAGATGATGGCCATATTTAAATTCAAGATGGCTGCCATGCATAGATACGAGCATAATTTTAGTGCCTCTTGATATAACGAATTCAAAGGTGGTTCATATGTTTCAAGGTCAAGGAATCCAGTCGTGCCAATTGCATTATTCTCATATGACGGCCACATTGAAAAACATGTTTGTCTTCACCTGTATATGCACTGCTATTTATCTTATTCAGAAACTCAGCTCAGAAACAACTGTCAACAAAAAAATACATACTCGTGAATATATACGTATTTATATATGAACCACATATGGATTCCTCAACCCGAAGAGCCGCTAAAATTATGTTCGTCAAACGCATACGCAGGGCAGCCATCTTGAATTTCAATATGGCCGCCATCTGATGATATAGCATATGCAGAAATGAATTCCTTGTCCCTGAAAATGTTGGTTTAGACACAAAGAACACGTTTGTATGTTGCTTAGAAGCTGGTATATCTGGATGATGGATTTTCGTGGCGGCCATCTTGAATTTCAATATGGCCGTTATCCTTGGATACTGAATATGACAGAAAAGGATTCCTTGACCCTGGAAATGTTGGGTTAGACACCAGGAACATGTTTTATGTTGTTTAGAAGCTGATATAACTGAATAATGGATTTCCGTGGCGGCCATTAAAAAAAATCCAGATGGCGGCTAGGTACCATGTCGATAGCGAAGGGTACCTAGCTTGAACTGATTCTATATATAATAATCTACACGTGTGCCAATTGTCATGCTTTTGTCAAAAAGTGCACAATCATGCCACTTAACCGCTGTACTATATTCATCGTTCTTCTTCAAACTTCTTCGTTCGTTCTTCGTTCTTCTTTGACTCATAGCTCTCGCGATTGTTTCCACGGAACAGTTATTGATTTTGTAGCAGTATCACGAACGAAATCAGAACCACTGGGCCACTAAATAAAAAACGTTATAGCAACTTTTTGACACTGAAATTATGAGCTGGTTCCCTGTATTAATGGTCGCATAGCGGCGCTACTGTTCGCTCATTACAAGCTAAACTGAAGCACAGCCGTTGTATGGCATCTATTTCAATATATATATATATATATTGACTTACCTATTTGACATGTGAACTGTGAACTTTCATGGTAAAACCAATATTTCATCACAAATAATAAACATTGAACACATTTACAAAAACGAGTAGGTATGCGCACCAAAGAGGACCTTCACACCAAGACCGATTTTCATGCATTAGTTGTAAACTGATCGACCACTTGCTGATCGAAGTTTATTAGTTCCTGCAGTCGCCCTCTCTATGCTGAGGAAGACTAAAGCCCTGTTCATACTGTTCAATCTGCGTCGAACGTTGAAAGCAATTTGGTTGAAGAGACTAGATTGACTAGATTGCGTCTGAATGAAGTTCCGTTCCACCCGAATCGGAGTGTTATGCTCTCCCTAGATTGTTAGAGTTTTGACAGAGTGGGGATCAGTCAAACGCCTGGTCAGGGGCGCTCCGAATCAACGGTCAACTTATCAAGCGGATAAGATTATCTAACGTACGCGATTCCGCTCTTTAGTAGTGACAATCACAATTTAAACTGGGCAGACGGACACAGTGAATTATGACTGTCGTAGGCATTTTTGTTACAAGCAGTCATACATTTTAAATATTCTCTATAGGCATTACAGATTGTTGTGTGGGTTGTTGGACTTGCTTGTTTTTTATTTTTAAGTTAAAAAACGGGTTTTTAGGTAAAAGTTGACCTAAATTTGATCAGAACCGCATTATGACTCTATAAGAGATAATAGCAATGTTTCACATTTTAAAACCAGTTTAATATTTCCCTACTTAGGCCACACATTACACAGACGGAGTTTTTGCCGGTCAGGTTTGAGACTTTTGACCAGATATAGGTAATTGTAATTTTTGTCTCGAAAAATGCTAAATAAAATTGACCAAATTGTAGTTAAGCAACTATGTCTACCATTATTTTTCACGATGTAATCAGTGAGTTACAACTGCCCAACCATTTTAGATTTTGTTCACATATATCATCGGTTATATTGGCAAGACACAATTTGGATTTGTGGTTATATATGGGTAATTTTTTCTTAACATAAAATTTGCGAAAAAAAAAATTGGTTCACAACTATTTTGTCTACATTGGGCCTACTAGCTATGCCACACATCGACAACTAGGCATTGATTCTAAACATAGATCACTGGTTACACAATAGGTTGTATGTCTGTCCGGTTTTAGATTTTTGAGTTCGATAATAAGATGAGTTATTCTACCAAATAACCACAACTGTGGTTATATGACTAATTATCCATTACGTTTCAAGGTGTAATCGGTGTGGCGCAACTTGCCAATCATATCATATGAAGGCATCTCAAATTGCAGAAGTCTTGAACAAACTTCCGCTAACCCCATGGTTACGTTGTTACCCAAACCCGATAGTACGGCTGTTTGTACTGCTGCATCTGCCACCAGCCACACCTTCGCCTGGAAATTTGAACGAGTTAAATGTAACCCCAATGCTCCTTATGTTGATGATAGCCTCTCCAGCTCATGGGCCCCCTTTCAAACATGTCATATCCGGCTTAATAAACACCTCCAAATAGACACGGGGCACCGACCACACGTCTGGCCTGTTTGTCAGGATGTAATCAATTTCGTTCTTCGTTTCTCTATTTGAGCTTTTCCACGTCCATCTCCTCCCTGCTTTCTTCTGAAACATGGTATTCATGATTTTTTACTTTTTTGATGTTGTCCATTTTACCAAGGTGTCGCCTCTTTCGTTTCTCACACCTAGACCAAATTTATATGTTGCCGTTTCCAAAATGTTTGTTCGTTTCCCTACTTGCACATTAAAGTCTCCCATCACTATCATGTAGCGGGTTGGCTTTTCTAAGGTCTCATCCACGTCGTAGAGTAACCCTTATATGTGATGTTTGTGCACTACGGGTCATTTTTCACTTAAATCAAATTTGAAACAAAATTGGTCAAAAAGCTATTTTGTCGATATCAGGCGCGTGTCTGCTTCTTTACTTATTAATGCACAACATCTCGAACAGTTGATTTTGCGCTTTTTTAATCTTCAATGGTGTCATTGTTATTTGCCGGTGCCCGGAGAACTAGTCCAGGAGCCAGCGGTCATTTATTTGCTTGAAATGACGGCGAGTCTGGGGGTATTTTTGAATAGCCGTACACTTGGGCAGTTCAGAACACCGTCTCTTAAGTGGTGGACTGACGTAAATATGACGCGTAATGACATCTTTGGAAAGAATATTCAAATACCTTTCCAACGAAACCGAATATGCTATAGTTCGGCTGATATTTATTGATGAAGTGGACTTACATCTTTCCCCTCTCCCTTATTTCACTAGTCACACGTGTTGCAACAAATCAGTAAAACCACACGATTGCTTTCACTCTCAGGTGGAAAATAACTGGATTTCACTTTTGCATGTTGTGATTGTCTTAAAAAACATAGTTGCGTAAATGTTCTATCTTGGAGGGTTTCATCTATTTGAACTACGGACTAAAATGTCAACTGATTTATATATCATGGTTAAGATATAACGTCATTATGACATCATTACATCGCTACTACATAATAATTGTGACACATTTGGAACGATAATTCAAATGTCTTTCCAATGATGCCTGATTTTCTATAGTTTTACTGATACGTATTGATGAAGTAGACTAATATCTAACCTCACCTCCTTATTTAACTAATCTTCTTGTAAAAATCAGTAAAAACTACATTATGGCTGCCACTCGCAGGTGGAAAACAACTGAGTTTCACATTTGAATTTTGTGACCGTCTTGAAAAACATTGTTGCGGAAATTACCTAGTTAGAGGGTTTTACCTACGTGAACTACGGACTAAAATATAGAGTAAGTTATAGCATACAACACTTATGACGTCATAGTGATGTCACTATACCACAATTACATATCAGTTATAATATCGACGGAAAGAGAAATGAACTACTATTTACCCATACCCCCATGTTCTATTTTCCATATCTAAGGGCATTCATCATCCCCTAGCACGTCAGTACACCGCTCCAGAAATTTAAGACATGGTGTTTTGAACAGATCAATGTAGGGCTATTCAGAAACACCCCTAGACATCTGGTAATTTCAAGCAAATAAATGACCGCTGGCTCTTGGTTTCCTGTTACAACACTTGTGACAGGAGGATCAATGGTGCTGGTAGTTGCAGTGGAACTGGACCAAAATGGTAGCTTTTGGTTTGCATTGTTTGAAATATGGGATAACACCCATGCATCACTTTCTACATACTAGTCTTCTAAACATATCTTGTTGTAAGGGTGGAATACATGGATAGTTAAGTACCAGTATGTGTAAGAACAAGATGGCTACTGCGACTGGTTCCATGTTATGACTGGTGTCAGACAAGGCTGCATTCTTTCCCCCTTCTCTTTGCCGTGTCAATCGACTGGGTCATGCGGCTAGCAACCACAGGCAATGAAGGGATTATGTGGGGTAAGGTGGAGCGTTTATCAGACTTGGACTTTGCTGATGACTTTGCTGCCCTCTCAGACACCACCCAGGGTCTACAACGTCTCGTGGAATCGCTGATGGCATGGGACTTGTCATCAGTGAAAAGAAGACAAAAAACATGCTGACAGGGGAGCATCAACCACCCACATATGTTAAATCCCCCCAAAAGTAGAAACAGTCGAAAACTTCACTTACCTTAGCAGCTCCATCAACAAGCAAGGAATCATCGATCAACTGCAAAGTGGGGAAAGCGTCAGCAGCCTTGAACCAGTTGAGGGAAATTTGGGACAACAAGAAATTTACCTTGATATCTAAACTCCGCTTTTATAACTCAAACGTTATACCAACCCTCCTATACGGATGTGAAACATGGCAACTAAAAGCAACCCAAGAAAATAAAATGGATGCATTCGACACTAAATGCTCGCATACACTGGACATGCCTTGGGCATTCACTGGAGCGACCACATGACGGACATAGATGTCAGGACACGATCAGGACAACCTCTGGCGTCATCTACTATCTGCAGAAGGCGAATGAGCTGGCTCGACCATGTCACAAGGCTCCCACCTACTAGACACGCCCAACAAGTGCTATGGTGGATCCCAACAGGCCAGGGAAAGAGGGAACGACCACGAATGAACTGGCGCCAAACAATTGACCGCGACCTAGAGCTCAACATAGGTCAACAAAAGCTGGAGCGATGTCAGAACACTAGCAAGCGACATATCTGGATGGCGTGCTTTAACTGCCTCATGCGTCTCAAGACGCGGGAGCCGCTAAGAATAAGTCTAAGTAAGTACCAGTGGCCAGCTTGGTATGATGCAATGTATAAACATTAGACTATATCGTTTCGCGTTGGAATGCTTTTGGTCTGCCAATAGTACGATCGTCATCATAGCGTTCAGGAACTGATCCTCGTTGATGCCAGGGAACCTGCCGACTGTAACAGTGTAGGAGTTCATATGTGGTGATTGACCATCTGACCACCTGTGTCCTTGTAATATTCATTCTAGAGCGGATCCTGTAAATCTTGTCGAGCGATGCTGGTCTGAACCCTTACCCTAGCCTGGATGTGGACTCTCCGGATATGCTGCTTGAGAACACTGATCTTCTGTCACTTCGTCAGCACGAGCAAGCACATCCAAGGCTTTGATGACACCACTTTATGTTGTGAGGTAAACTTGCAGCAAGGTTGTCTTGCTTATTCAAGGGAACCTCCCAGTGTTATCCGTCCCCGGAGAGTGTATGGACGGCGTTCGAAGCATTTGTTTTCTTGACCCCTACATAGCTTTCCAGATTAGCTGTGTTTGAGCATTTCCCGATATAATTGAGATTGACTTTTTCAGTGGAGTACATCGTAATGTCTGGCGAGAAGAACGTTAGTTGTGCAGCACGAGGGCGACTATGTGGTCAATGCTAAGACTGAGCGTCAGTTTCCTCGTAATTATTGTCGTCAAACCACAATTTGTTATTGTATATGTTTCCCCTGTCGTTTCTTGTCCTCATTTCTCTGACGTGGCAAAGTTGAGTGGATAAATCTTATAGGTATCAAACACAAGAATAATTTCATGATAGCCTTTCCTTAGTACATCATTCTGATATTAAAGCATTTACTAAGATTCTTGAGTGTTGTTATTGTAGCAGCTTGCAGCGTCGGTGTTAGGACAATACCATGTAACTGACCACTGTTATTTTGCGACTGTGACCGTGTTTGTAAACGTCAGTGGAGTTCGCTGTTCCTCCGTCTGTTGCTATTGGCTGAAATACTTTTGTAGGCAACGACTGTTGCTTGTTTCACGGAGGAGGCATTTTGGGACATGCCAACTTCTCATGGAGGTGGATTAAGTTGGACTTGTCAGTGTTCGGAAACAATGCACCATTTGGTGCAAACAGTGTACGTGGTGTCACATTGAGCTGAAATTTACCTTTGGCATGGCAATTATCTGTTCAATGTATTGGCTTAACAAGGCAAGAACCATTAGACGTCCGTACATATTCTTGCTTTTATTTAAATATATTCTTGTTTGTCTTGTGGCCGATCATCAACTTCGGTTGCAAGAAAGGCTGCACAGGACTGTATTGGTGTTTAAAACCCAACCTGAGCTATTCAATGCTGCGCAAATGAGGCGGGAGTCTGCGGGATGTGTGAACTGTTTGGGAATGCTGTGTGTGGATTTAGGGGGTAGGCATCATGATAACGTCAATAATGTAATGTTTGAAGTGCCTTTGCCCATTTCATACATTATTTAAGTAACATCTTTAAAATGTCGCCTCTCAAAACGTATGTTTTTATATCAAATTCAAGGTTGTAGGATATGTACATCATGATATAAGGTAATAGCAGGTTTTGTTAGGTGGCATCTTTCGAAATGGTGGATAGTTCAATATGGCGTATATCTAGACGTCAACGAAGGTCAATAATAATATACTTGAAATCATCGCATCTAAGAAAACCTACATTTTGACATAAACCTTGTTGTTCTATGTTATAATTCTAAAAAATATATTGAATTAATAGTTTTATAGGGACGCCATCTTTAAACGGATACATGTATGTCGCCGAAGATCAAATGTAAGATTTTTGAAATCGCTATTGACCAAGCTATTTGTTAGCATACGTTTTGCGGCTCTACGTGACGTATTTATTAAGATATCCTGCCATTTGTATTACCGACCGCCATCTTTAAAAATGGCGGATATGAATATCGGATAAGTTCGATGAAGATAGCAGCATATAGCGTAAGAACACTAATAAAATATGAACATATACAAGAACTGGAGGAAGAACTTAGGGAAAGCAGGTTGGTATGAGACGTGATCGGGATCGGAGAAGTCAGAAGAAGAGAGGAATGCTTCACTACTGCACAAAGCGGCTACCTACTATACCATTCCACGGCGAACAACGGCCAATACGGAGTAGGCTTTCTCATAAACAAGAAATGGAAAGACCAAATAGTGAGGGTTAACAGCATCAGCCCCAGAGTAGCAGAGATTGTTCTATGCATAACAAAGAAGATAGTACAAGTATATGCACCAACAACATCATACTCAGGAAAAGACACAAACAACTTCTACAACGACGTGGATGAGACCTTAGAAAAGTCAACCCACTACATGATAGTGATGGGAGACTTTAATGTGCAAGTATGGAAACGAACAAACATTTTGGAAACAGCAACGTATAAATTTGGCCTAGGTTTGAGAAACGAAAGAGGCGACACCTTGCTAAAATGGACAACATAAAAAAAGTACAAAATCATGAATATCATGTTTCAGAAGAAAGCAGGGAGGAGATGGACGTGGAAAAGCTCAAATAGAAAAACGAAGAACGAAATTGATTACATCCTGACAAACAGGCCAGACATGTGCATCATCAAACTGGATGTCAAGGCTGAAAGGAAGAAGTTGATAAACAAGAGACAACCAAGAGTAGATACCACAAAAATAGGAACAAAAAAGATTGAATTCCAACTCAAACGGCGAAATCTATTCAAGACACTACAAGAACTAGACGACATCAACACCATGTGCGAAAACATCACTGAGATGATCGAACTAAGTGCGACAAGTGTAGCCAAAGCAATCAACAAGCATGTAAACATGAGAATATCGTCACCGACACGAGCACTGACGAAGAAACGACAAGAAATGTTGGATAACAGCGACCGTAAAAAACAAATAGAGTACGCAGAAATATGCAAGACCATCAAAAAGAATGCGAAGGAGGACATCAGGAAGTACACACAGGAGATCATACGAGAAACGATTATGACATCAAAGAGCCTGAAGAAAACCAGAAGAATACAAGCACTAGGCCGAAACAGACTGATTACACTTCTAGACAAGCAGGGTAGAGAAACACAAGACCAAGATATGATCATGGAACGAATAGAGGAATTCTACACCGAGCTATACGCCAGTGAACAGAGTACAATCATTCACACCGGCCCGACAGAGGTACCCGAGATAACACCATGGGAGCTGAAGGCAGCGCTAAGAGGTTTGAAGAATGGGAAGACATCAGGCAACGACCATGTAGACATTGAGCAATTAAAAGCAGGAGAAGATATCATCTCGAAGACACTGGCTAAGCTGTATACTAAATGCTTATCAGAAAGACGAAAACCCAATGAAGAACGCACAGATGAGGGGAAATAGAAAAGACTTAAATAACTACAGACCGATATGTCTGTTATCAAACATCAACAAATTACTCACAAAGATATTAACGAATAGGCTAGAGAAGAAGACACTCGACGAAAACCAACCGTGAGAGCAAGCAGGGTTCAGAAGCAGGTACTCACCGACAGATCACATACAGGTCGTAAACCAACTGAAAGAGAGAAGTGCCGAGAATATAATATCCCACTCTGCATCGCTTTCGTCGACTACGAGAAGGCTTTCGACTCGGTGCGAACTCAAGCAATACTGACCTCCCTTCAAGAACATGGCATAAAAGACGTGTACATCGAACTCCTGAAAGACATCTACACCAACAGCTCGGTGACAGTCCACCTACACAAAAAGAGCAACAAGATCAACATCAAGAGAGGAGTACGACAGGGTGACACCATATCGCCCAAGCTGTTTACGGCAACACTCGAAAGCATATTCCGAAGACTGACCTGGGAAACCAGAGGCTTGAGGTTAGACGGAGAATATCTCAGTCATCTTCGCTTCGCCGACGACATACTCATATGCACTGTTACACCGCAAGAACTACAAAAAAATGCTGCAGTAGCTAGCTGATGAAAGTGAAAAACAAGGTCTGAAGATTAACATTTCGAAGACAAAAATGATACTAGAAAATGACACACCAATACCACAAACAAAGATGGAAAGAAAAATTGGTTAAACATCACATATCGGGAGAAAAAAACACATCTGGGTAAGAGAGACGACAAAGGTCATAGACGTGATAGAACAAATCAGTATACATAAATTGATCTGGGCAGGGTACCTCAGCAGACTACGAGATAACCGATGGACATCGCGTATCACAACCTGGAGACCTCACGAAGGGAAACGATCTAGAGGAAGATCGGCGAGACGGTGGAGAGACGAACTAGACGAGTACTGGAAGGGCATCATCTGGCAGAGGATAGCGCAAGACAGGCAGATTTGGAAACGACATCCTGAGGCCTTCGCCCAACCACGGAACTGTACGGGTGTACTGATGATGATGATGATGATGATATAAACAGTGTATATATATATATATATGAACAAATATATATATATACATGTATATATATATATTGCTCGCACCACCCTCAAACTACACATCGCCAAGCACCATCCAAAGCGCCCAAAGGTCACCCGAACAGTCTTCAACACTGCCAGACTCCAAGAGTCATCATATTTGCACAGGTTTCAGTTTACTCTCAATGAGAAGCTACCGTCCAATGGACCGCAGACTGGAGGGCCAACTCAGAAGTAGAACCATCTTAAAGAAATGATGATAGAGACAGCAAAGGAAGTGCTCGGCCCCAAACAACGCACCAACCAATGATGAGAATGACAGTGCCATTGGAAGCCTACTTTCTAAAAAGAACAAATCATTCATGGAGTGGCAGAGTGATCCAGGCTCCACCCCCAAGAAAGAGAGATTCAAATCCCTTCAGGCCTAATCGCAGTGTGAAATCTGCAAGATGCAAGACAAATGGTGGAAAAGAAAGCAAATGAAGTGCAACACTTTGCTGATTCCAAGAACTCCAAGCAGTTCTTCAGCTCCATCAAGTTAATCTTCGGCCCCTCAAAATCAGGCTCTGCCCCCTTGCTGTCTGCAGATGGAGGCATACTTCTTAAGGTCAAAGCAGGTATCAACAACAGATGGGGAGAGCATTTTAGTCCTGAACTGCCCATCCTCAGTCGACCATTCAGCGCTTGACCAGAGTCCCATAAGTCAATCCATGAAGAACTAGATGAACCTCCCAACCTTGGCCGAAGTCAGAAAAGCCATGAAACATGAATTATAGCAACGAATAGAGGTATGGGTGGAATACCCGCAGAACTGTACAAGGCTCTCAGCCAAGAATCACATGAGGCATTCCTCAATGTCCTTACCAGTATTTGGGAAGATGAAGAAATGCTGCCTGAAATCCAAAACGTCATGACTGTCGCCCTGTATAAGAACAAAGGTACTAGAACAGACTGTGGGAACTACAGAGGCATCTCACTGCTATCCGTCGCTGGGAAAATCGTCGCCCGCATCATCCTAAACAGATTGATTTCAACGGTGTCCGATGAGAACACCCCAGAGTCACAGTACGGCTTCCGACCTGACCGCAGCACTATCGACATGATCTTCACAATAAGACAGGTGTAAGAGAAGTGTCTCGAAAAGAATATGAGTCTCTACTTTGTCTTACTGTTTGAAACTGAACAGAGAAACTCTGTGGATCACCCTCGGGAAGTCCGGTTGCACACATAATTTCATCCCCCTCATTCAGCTGTTCACGATGACATGTCAGGAGTGGTACTTTTGGACGGTGAGACTTCTGAGAAATTCAGTATCTCCAATAGTGTGAAGCAAGGCCGTGTGCTTTCTCCGGTGCTTTTCAATATGTTCTTCGCCCACATCTATATGTGCATGCGTGCGTGCGTGCGCGTGTTCGCGTGTGATTGTCACAAGTATTGCAACATGCCAACGGAGTTATTTTACTCTCAGTGTTTCAGGAGAACGCTAGTGAGATGTTGCTTAAAGTGGGCTAGACGTGGAACGAGTGGTAAGGAAATGGGGAAGGAGAAAGGGGAACAAACGGGGACTTCTATCATTTGCGTCTATCAATGCCCACTATTTATATAATTCTATAGAAAAATACAAAAACTATATAAATTTATATATCTATAATAGTTATGTAACAATTAAAAAAAAATGATGCGGCGTTAAACATTTTACATAATTCTATAACATATTCCATATAATTCTATACAATTTCTATGGTCCCTTCAATTTCTATAGAATTCTATAAAATTGTCATTTTATGTACAATTTTACAGAAAATCTATGCAATTATATAGTAAAATTAATTCTATAAATAATTTTCCGCAAAAATATATATATTATATATATTCTATAGGTTTTTGCTAAGGACATCCCGAACTTTGGGGACGATGAGGAGAGCAACAACAATTGGGAAAGTTTACTGTAGCAGCAAGCTTTAATTCACTTACTGACAACGGCATCGCCCTTTCTAAAGTAGATTTATGTGCTTTTATCGTTTTAGCCGCAAGAAACCCAATAAATTTATTTACTGTGCCACTTAACAAAAACAACTACGCTTCCTAAGAATTTACCACACAACCCTCAAACTCTAATTACATTGTGCGTGTGAAGGCTGAACACAAATGACACGACTGTATCGTTTCAACAACTGCATGAACACCCTGACCAAGTGTAAGCATGCCAACTGCCTGAACACCCTGACCAAGTGTAAGCATGTCAACTGCCTGAACACCCTGACCAAGTGTAAGCATATCAACTGCCTGAACACCCTGACCAAGTGTAAGCATATCGTTTTATACATCAACACTTCTTTAACGGAAAGGTGTTGGCATTTCACGTGCTCCATAGCAATAATATAATTAGCATTGGAATGTTACTGTCTCCTGTCCGGATTCATCATGTAGTTCACCCTGTTGATAATGGTCGCATATATGACCAACAGGATTAGAGTCTGGCAAAAAAGCATCCTCTCACGATCATCATCACAATCGTGAAAGACGCTGTTGGCTAGTCAGTACATCTTGTGTCTACGAGTTGCACCGATCTTCAGGGACAAACTTCGAGTAGTTCACTCTCATTAGCTTGATCTCTCACAGTGGTCGACCACGGCAAACACGCAGCACAGTAGCTGCGTTGTGGTTTTAATTTAGTCTTAGCTACAAATGCGAAATGTTACAATTAAAAACGTCTATGCTCTGTACAAACGCCGTCATTAACAAGCAAATGTTCAACAGGGCACCACAAGTTGTTTATTCCACGCGTACATGTTTTGCTGTGAAACACGAATGCGAACTGGTTAAGCACGTTCATTAGTAAGCGCTTTGCTGGAACGGGAATGAAATAGTCGCAATAATCAGGGGCGGATCCATAGAGGGTAGTCTAGGCAAGGCAGACCAAAAGGGGGTTGCTGTTAAAAAAATGTTCGCTGCCGCGCCGCCGTAACATCACCTTCTTCTAACCTAAACGGGGGTACTTTTCCAAAGGTCTAGGGGGCATGTAACGGAGCACATCAAAAAGGTACAGGGGCACGCCACATTCAAAAGGTCTACGGACACGTGCCGCTAGCCCCCTGGACCCGTCTATGAATCAATATTATAAAGTTCACAACACGGGGGCCTCGGGGTGTAGAAACGGCGCTTTGTTGGATTTTGTAGTTTTTAGAGTAGGTTTGTGCAAAACATGCATTTACATGGTTGTGTATTTCTAGACGTGTTGCACGGATTTCACAGCATATGTTTCTGTTGAAAATGTTTAACGATGACGATCAACATTTCTGCAGGAAAACACAGGGTTGGATGGGTGTTGTTGAAGATTTTTCCGGAACAATTACGATATTATATTATGCAATAATTATTATGAAAGTTGGACTCAGAAGTTACAACCCAAATATCGCTCACAAAAAAACATATTCAAAACGCACACAATATTGGGGGCTTACCCTCACACTCTAAACATTGAGGGAGGCTCAGCTCCCCAAGCCTCCTTCGTTCCAAAGCCTATGATATTATATCAAGTCAGCTACACAGTGAATGAATGTGGAATAAGCACATCAAGACTCGATGAACTTATACACAATACTTTGTTATTGAAACAGTTTAGAGAGGTTATAAAATGTTGGGTCATTTCGCGACCAAGCTCGTTTACGTATTTGATTTTCAAATTATTTGCTTCCTCTTGCGGCCGAACCAAATGAATATTGGGTGTACCAAGCCGACTCCGCTCTCGGATAATGACACCGGAAAACGGGAGAGAGGGTGGTGTTGTTGTTTTTTTCGCTGCAACGTTCCAGTTTCGGAAACTCATCAAAACACAAATTGCACCCCCTTTGAGATTCGTCTAATCGGGGGCAAGTAGTTATTACATGGCGCCATGTAATAACTATTGGGGCACATTCCAAAAGTGTACGGGGGACGTAACGGGGGAACATTCCATAGGTCTAGGGGGCACGTCACTCTAACGTAGGCATAGCACGGCAAAATTCCAAAAAGTCTAGGGGGTCTCGTGCCCCCAGGTATCCGTCTATATGTTGCATAATGTGCGCTGGTCCATGAAGCGACGTCGCCTAGAGTCAAACAGGAGTAGGGGAGAGGGGGGGCACCTTGAACATAGGGGCACCTTGAACCATGGGCCTTAACTCTTTTAGTATATAGCCACTTTCACATAGATGTCGCTAGTGTATAAACCTGCAGTGGCAAGTAGATAACCGCCATAGTCATCAACAGTTGTCTTTTGATTTAGCATGTTTACAAGTATTTTCCCAATTTTCAACCTCCAATGTAAGATTTAGAAGGTAAGTTTTGGTTTCGTTGGTACTATAGATGTTGCTACTACTACGCATTTAAATGTGTGTTCAGCGTTCTAGTGTTTGTGATTACAACAAGGCATCATATGCCATAGCATGGGACCAATGACTAGAAGTGTGTAGGCCTAACTATGAAGGGGTTGTGGTGGGGTGGGGGTCGTGGGGGTCGTGGTGAGACACCATAACAGGAGATTGTTGTCAGATTGTCAGTAAGCCTGTATTAAACGTTTAGGAGTTCATTAAAAGTTCATTATAAGTTTGTAATAACCTTATAACATACTTTTTTCTTACCTTATCAGTGATCCTAGGACGTGGTTCAACCTACCCCCACTGCATGTTTAAAGTGACCCATTCATGAGGCACATTTAACCACGTTGTATTTTTTTATCATCACAATTCGCCATGATGGAAAACTGCTAACCAATGTTTCCACTGTTTGATGTTAGCTTAAGACCGCCCGACCTTTGTTTTGGTATATTAAGGAAGTCTGATCTTTTGGCATGTTACGTTCTACAGCCAAACTAAAAAACAACTGTTCAATGTGGCCCCCTCTCCCCTATGTTTGTAAGCTACTCAAGAAAACTCAATCAGAATAGAATGTTGCTTGGTGAGTGCATGTTTCACACCAAACATCGAGACCGGGGGGGGGGGGGGGGGGGGGGAGGGGGAGCGAACACAATTACAGAAAATTACGCTTGATTCGCGATGGTGCTCACGCGAATTGTGGCATCTTTTATTGCGCAAACATTTGTTGCTAAACGTGCAAACAAACCCACAACAAATCCATTCATCGGGCAATGTAAGTTTCACATAGACGAATAAAGACATACAGGAATAACCACACGCAGTGGAAACATCGACTCTCATAATAAGTGCCTTTGTTTACATACCACCTATCTGTAGTTTTAGTGGGCAATCTCGTTACATATTGTTAATGCTGATTCAACACATTAAATAGAAGAACGAACCTACTCAATCAGACACCTTTCAATACATGTATGCACCAGCGAGCAACGTGTTGGGTGACCATATCCATTCAATTTCGAAATACCTTGAACAAAGCTAACGTTAACATATACATATAAATAGTTGTAAATAAATCCGTAGTAGCTTATATGACTGGCGTGTCGCAAGCGGTGGTCGAACGGCACAGTGTTGCATGACAGTGTTCAACCTAAAGTATGTGTGCGATTAGATGAACAACGTGTCTAGACACTGGCGCAGTGACTATAGCATCGGACTCGATTGAGAGATCCCGGTTTCGAACCATGTGCTGTCTTTTCAAACCTTGGACAAATCCGATCACTCTACGTTGCTCCAGTTCACCCAGTTGTATAAATGAATGCCTGACAATAGACACTGGTGAATATTTGTTGTCTTCGCCATTAATTGCAGCGAGGCTGAATGCTTCACATATAAGTCGAGATGGGGTTCGATTGAAGACATCTGCCAGGGAATCAAGTGTAAAGCGCTTTGAGCAGTCACAACGACTGAATACTGCGTTATATAAGAACTTACCTTAACATTTGTTTATTTGTATTTTATTGGCCGCTGCTTTAAAATTGCCGGCGACTGACGGTCAAACTGGGAGCAGCTCCACCGACTATCGGCAGATCAATTTGGAAAGTAATCGTTCGATTAAACCGGCCTCAAAGCAAGTGGGACCAACCGAAATGGTCCTCTCAAAGGAGAATCAGACGTGCATTAAATGTGTCTCACAAGTACACAGCAAGTTTAAGTACTGGGGTTAACGGGGTAAGACCACATTTAAATTTTACATAGGCGGCCATTATAACGTTTCCTTCATTTCCTGCTAAATTTGACGAACTTTTCTTGAAAATTTCACAGCATATTTAACCTCCATTGATACAAGTGCTGTGGAAAACTCGTAAAATTCTCATACCTCAGTTTTCAGAAAAATCCACCCAAACCTGACACCCCTCAATTTCGCCCCAATCTGGTGACGGATTTTGAAATATTGGTGCGTTCTGCAAAATAGCCATTGTGCGAATACGCGAGCGATTAGCGTATGTTTATTGCTACCTCGTGAAAGATCTAATGTAGTAGTACATTTAGTATTCACTGGACTGACATGTGCCATGCCAAAGTGCTCGAACAAAATTCACACATGACACCAAAACGGTATTTTCAAGGGCACTCTTTCGGGTAATGGCGGACGAATCCTTAATGTGATCTTACCCCTAACGGTATGGTGATTCATATGTTATAGATATCCCAGAAGGCAAAGAGCAGAAGGCCCGGAAGTGCAAACTCTACGACAATGCATCAGCTGTTTCTTCTCGTGGTGACCCTGGTGGTTGCTGTTCAGTCAAGCCCTGCCCGTCGTGAGTATAAGGCCTCGATACCGGTCATCGACTGTTTTCTTCTCCACCGCCCGTCGTCACTCCCCCTATATCTTGTTCTACAGTCCCCTCCCAATCTCGCCAAATATCTCTCCCCCCAGTCTTACTATCTCAGTCTCGCCTAATATTTCTTCCCCCAGTCTTCCTATCTCAATCTCGCCTAATATATATTGTTCTACAGTCCCCTCCCAATCTCGCCTAATATCTCTTGTTCTCCAGTCCCCTCCCAATCTCGCCTAATATATCTTGTTCTCCTGTCCCCTCCCAATCTCGCCTAATATATATTGTTCTCCAGTCCCCTCCCATTCTCGTCTAATATCTCTTGTTCTCCAGTCCCCTCCCAATCTCGCCTAATATCTCTTGTTCTCCAGTTCCCTCCCAATCTCGCCTAATATCTCTTCCCCCAGTCTTACTATCTCAATCGCGGTCGTCCTCATTTCTTTCTGTTCTCCATGCGAGTGTATCCGCCCTCTTCTTTCAATCTCCCCTTCCATTTATTCTACGTGTCCAGGCCACTTTAATCAACTTCTCGCCAGATCCTTCTTGAAGACGTTTTCACGCCAATCTCGTCCATCGGCTCCTCCAGTCTTCGCTTCTAATCTTGTCGCATCACAATTCGTCACACTCTGTTACTTACCACAAACGTGGACCTTCCCTTGTTGTTTGTAAGTCGTCGTCGTCCTCTCGAGTCCACACATAGGTACGCCGCTATGACTCACGAACTCAGCTTCTTTCATTATACCTACTGAAATATGTCTACCGTAAATGTCCGTGTATAATACGCCCCCATGTATAATACGCCTCCTGACTTTTGCTAAATTTTGATAGAATTTCTATATCACCATGTATAATACGCACCCCGACTTTTGACATAAATCCCCGATTTCTCCGCTTCTAATATTTTGCTTAAATCCATGAATCCATCTCAGAATCGTAAACATGTCACCTACGCAAATTAATTACGGCATTGCTGCCGGCTTGTCGCTCGCTAGTGACTAGTGTGTAAGCACTACGACTACGTAACTTATGTTGTAGCATTACAATTGCGCAACTGATTAAATCAGCGCTTGCTAGAACTTACATTGTGTCGTTCTGATTTCACTTTTAAATTAACACCAAGTTCTATTCTGAAATGCTACATGCAAGCCTGGTACTTTCAACTGCGAAGCATACATGCGCTACATTCGTTTTTATTTACATTTACAACACTTGCACTCACAACTTTAAACATGGAGTCACACTTGTTGACACTCGACCCATCATTCACGTGATTCAGGAACGCCAATCATAATGCCTTGACGCTCAGGGAGCAACGCGTGTTCTTCCCGGGCTGCGCTTCCAGGTCTCGTACGATTCTTGCCTTTGCGTTGTTGCGGCGGTTTACGTGATTGTGACATCACGCCTATTTTGATAATATTACTAGTTTTCCAGCAGCGTTATCCTGGTCTGCAAACATTTATAAATTGGTCAGAGAACATTTTGTTTAGCCTTAGCACCATGTATAATACGTACCCCGACTTTTGAGTAAAAAGTGTAGGAAAAAATGCGTATTATACACGGAAATTTACGGTATCTCCCATCACCCCTTCTACTCCTCCGACGCGTTCGCCCCAAATAGGTTTCAGTATTAAAACATACCCGCTCCACTCAGGTATGCAAAGTTGCCTTGGTGTTTCCGTGTCTTCCCTTTGAGGCGTATATCAATATCTTTATTTTGCTGACTTATCCAAAATATCTGGGGCCGGTTTCACGAAACATTCGTACTCGATCAGTACATGTCTGCTGAACAACTCCTTCCGTTCTGTCATATGGTCATGAAATTCTGTTTCTCCGTCCATTATTTCCGTACATGCGCATAACAACTTCGGGAAGTCCATTGTACTCATCTTCCTGCCATCACAGCACTCCACTGACACGGGACAATGTTCACACTAAATTCGTCATTATTCTAACCATTGTTCAGAGCTTCCAAATATCCCGATTTGGCGGGAGATCTCCCGAATTTTGACAGAATCTAGAAAATTTCCCGATCTCCCGAATTACAATGCAAATTTCCCGATTTTATTCGAAAACTTAACAAAAACTGCACTGCAGTCCATGACTGCCTTGCTGGCGTGCAAAAATCAATGTTTCCTCTGCATGCTACCATGCAGTTGCAGATGTCGCCAGGTTTGCTGGAGTCGGTTAGAAAGGCGACTCACCTTTACAACACCATGTTGCAGAAGCAATAAAGTGCCGATTGCATGGCGATCACTGGCTTTTGTTTGTATAATTTGTTATGTTTTGCACTATACATCTACATGTTTTATATTGTAGGTTTTGTTGCTATGTGTGTGTTTCAGTTTAGGTGGCTTTCGATAAGCGTTCCCTTTTGTAAAAATACCGGTAAAATCTCCCTATTGTGTTTTGATAATATAGGGAGATCCTCATATTTTGGGTTCATTCAACTTGGAAGCTCTGATTGTTTCTTTACACGTCCATTCTAGCCTCTGTCTCCGAGATTCGATCCAACTTAACGTTGTCGTTGTCATCTTGCGGGGAACCGTGTCATACGCCTCATTCAGATCTATGAATTCCAGTGTGTTATTCTCCTGTCCCACCTACCTCTTGTTCACCAGTCGCCTCAGAGTGATTCTGTCGTCCGGCGTTTCTCCATTCTCTCCACTGCTCTCACAAAGTCGCCATCCGTAATCTCCTCTAATTTTACTTCTACTGTTCTTTGTTCGTAATACATATCGGTAGACTAAAGGAGCCTACATTAATTCATATAAACACGAACTTCGGTTTTCCACAGTCACCACAGCAATGTTGCCACCTAGCTAGTAAGAGCCGCCTTAAGGCAGTTCAGAATTATTTATGTAGGAAATTACTCCTGCTAATACGGTCACCTTACTATTCAGGTCACTTTGACCCATACACGATGTGTGGTCTTAAAAATGAGGTTCCACTGTAGATCTATGTATGTACAGGTATGTATGTATGTATGTATGTATGTATGTATGTATGTATGTACGTACGTACGTACGCACGTATGTATGTATGTATGTATGTATGTACGTATGTATATTACCATTGCAGTATCAAAGGATGTGGAGACGCCCGGTCACAGGGCCTCACCCAGTGACCCGTCCACTCGTCCTATGGATGAGTATATTAAACAGTTATGTCAAATTGAATGTCGACGGGTCCGTCCATGTTGTTTTTTTGCGCGGGCCAGCCATTTTTATGACGTCGTTGAAACTGCCGCGAAGCCAGTTACAAAATCTACGGAGATTGGTTTTGAAAATCGCCCACCCGGATCGCCTGGCTAGCTCCCGACACACGCCAGAAACCAATTAAGCCAGGCCTCGACATGCTAGGACATTGTCACCTATCCGCTAGCGGCGACTTGCTAGGGTAATTGTTACCTACCCGCTAGCGGTGGCTCATTGAAAGGCACTTGACACTTATGTCTATGTAGATTAAAGGAAATAAAAAACAAGGCATTAGGTAAAATCCATTTTCCATGTGTGCACAAAGTTTAACATTGCATGTAACATTCGAGAACATTAAAAAAATACAGAAAAATACATTTGTAGCATAAATTCGATTTTAAACCCGTCTGTGTAGCGATTCCCGCGGAAAATAAAAAATTAATGAGCTAGGCGATCACGTGGTCACATATGACTCACACACGCAGCAGGCCGACCCTTTCTATGCATTCAGAGCATGTTTACATGGATAGTTTTGGGGTCGAAACGAGCGTCAGAATGAGTTATTGTGCAATAATCCGATGTAATGCAAACACTAGTCATCACAGAGGAACAAGCAGTTATCTTACGGTTCCACATGAATTCAATTTTATTCAAAACAATGAATGCGAATGAGCCTACAAGTCGACTAGGTATCGCCGAGCTTGGCTCGTTTTCAGAATAATTATATCGAATGCAACCAACGGGAGATAATGTACACCGATATACATACATAGCAAACGTATATCGTATCCAGCTACAGAAAGTAACATGTATAATCTCATAATATCACTAGAATATTAATGCATGAAGGAGGAGTTGTACAATTTATAATAACAACTTAAATCAGTCATTAAATTTTTGTCGGTCCAGCTAGCTCATTTGGTAAAGGCGTTGGTTCCTTCGCATTTATTTCGCACTTCACCATTGATTTTTTAAACACTTTTTTTTTAATGTTTTTACCAAGTAATATCAACCAAATCATTTTTATACTATGATGCACTGTGTGTAAATATTTTTGTAGTAATTATATATTTGCCACAAAAATGAAAATATGGTAATTATATATAACGATGTTTCTAAATTGTATTTATCCAGACAGATCACCATTTGTTTTCACATATATAATTACAATATATTACCGTACAATGTATATATACAGTTAATACATTCCATATCCATTACATTATATTTGTTTGGATAAATAAAATTTAGAAACATCGTTATATAATTCCCATATTAATATTTTTGTGGCGAATAAATAATTTAAAAAAAAATATTTACAAACAGTGCATCATAGTATAAAAATTATTTGGTTTATATTACTTGGTGAAAAAATCAATGGTTTGGTGTCGGGATTGAACCGGCGTCGCCCGATTACAAAATCAAAGCCAAGGAACCAACGCCTTTACCAAATGAGCTAGCAGGACCGACACAAATTCAATGACTGATATAAGTTGTTATGATAAATTGTACAACTCCTCCTTCAGATATTCTAGTGATATTATAAGAGTATACACTTATACACGTTACTTTATGTAGCTGGATACAATATATGTTTGTTATGTATGTTTATTGGTGTAGATTATCTCCCGTTGATTGCATCCGATATAATTATTTTAAAAACGAGCCCAAGCTCGGCGAAACCTAGTCGACTTGTAGGCTCATTCGCATTCATTGTTTTGAATAAAATTGGATTCATGTGGAACCGTAAGATAACTGCTTGTTCCTCTATGATGACTAGTGTTTGTATTACATCGGAATATCGCATAATAACTCATTTTGACGTTCGTTTCGATCCGAGAGCTATCCTTGTAAACATGCTCTGAATGCATGGAAAAGGTCGGCCTGATTCGACTATGGGTCATATGTGACGTCACATCTCGGCATCCCGAAAAGCGTGCCAAAAATATGCATATTCGAAAATGTCCGGATGCACAGCATAAAATGTGGAATTTCTAATTCATTGAATTTTTTTGGTTTTGTTTGGCTTGGTGGACAAGGAAATAGATAGCAGGATGTAGTATAATATGAATTCAAGCCATATATGTTTTTATTCCCTTTAAATAATCCTATGTGAGGTCAATATCAGGACAGGGAAATACAATAAGCACTTGCCGATTACGACGCGTTCTTGGAAAACGAATGAAATTCCGCGTAATCATCATTTCGAAACGGGATTTGTGTTTTTGAACGGAAACTCAGTAAACGCTAAAAAAAGTAGAATCACTAACACCGTAATGGTACTGACTTTATTTACGATATTTTGAAAGAAACATGATTACTATGCAACGGTATTCGTATATTTTGGTGAATTTATGACGATTTTTAAAACGCGCATGGCAAATCGTTACGAGTCTGATGGCGCCGGTGCTACATCGTGAGTCGTGTCAACCAAAGGCAAAGACCGTGTATCAATACAGGACGGTGCAGCTATTTCCATTGTTCAAAGTATGTAAGTGGAGCAGTTAGTCCGCCATTCTGGAGGCACGCCCAGCCAGAACATGCATTGACGCACGTGGTAGCCTCCCAAATGGCGGGCAAAAACTCCAATTGTAGTCTGCCATGATTTCGCTCAGTGACGCAACCTGTCTAAATATAGGCTCCTTGACCTTGGTATCAACAAACGTAAACAGGGACACGGGCGAAAGGCGCTAACATAAACCGTTTTGCGATCGTTGTCTGGCTAAGCGCATTGAAGACATGTTGCTAATTAAATGTAATTGTCACATCGTTATAACATGCATAAGTGTACATATTCCGGTTTCGAACACAAAACTCGAAGGAATAACAACAGCCTAGGTTACGCTGGCTAAAAGTGATATACCCCGCGTGTTGTAGTTCTAACAAATTCCGTTGGATGGCGTCATATATAGCGCTTGCTAAAATGAAACAGCATCAGTGATTTGAACATTCGTAATTCTATATATTAAGCATTGCTGCATGAGGAACAACAATACATTTATGTTATTGTGTGACAGGAATTATTGTATTATCTAAATTTATTATGTACGGTTGTTATTGTGTTGCAAACATTTCACAAATATATGTTATTAGAACAGTTAACCACACAGTAAACAGTATTATTTATATGCAGAGATCATAACGTTGTGATATCTTAAATATTTGACAGAATGTATTATTTTTCAAAGTTAACTTTGAAATAAAATATTACTTTTCTGAACAGAAATGGGCTTCTTTTTTCACTTAAAAAAAAAAAGGTCATATGAAGGAAATCACTGTACTTTTATTTTATTTTTTATTTTATGATTGGACACACTAAGTATAATTATCAAAATTTACCATCCTGGCTTTGTGTGTGTGTGTATATATATATATATATATATATATATATATACATATACATACACATACACTCATAGTTGCGTGTCCTATCGCGCATCCGATCGCGCGTTCAATCGCGTGCCCGACCGCACTTCGTAGCATGTCTGAATAAATTAGGACTAACAAAATGTGATCCTGGGTGAGGCCCTGCGCCCGGAACATTGTTTATACCAATCTATTATTTGCATTAATACACCCAGGCATCGTAATATCCCCGGGCATCGTTGGACCACCACTCTAGTATTGTAAATAATTGACAAGAACTATTTGCTGGCTCCTCAGGATGTTGCTGTATACCAAGACGTGAAGCGCGGGGCCGTCATTTCGATCCGAGCATCACCAGACGTTGGCCACCACAAACGCAAACTGGTGAGTCGTGTTAGAAGATCGCCATGTGGTATCCTTAGTGTATCAGATGTAACATATATGCATAGACTATATTAAAGGCCACATCTTGTCCAAATATGTTTTCAAGAGAACTATGTAAATATACTTGTACATGTGCGTTATTCAATGCTATCACAAATCCGAAGCCACATGTTCCCCAAAACTTTGATAAATTTTGTCTTAAACAGTGACCGGTCACAGTGCAAACCTGAAAAATTCTGTTTTCCTGAAATGTCCGAAGGCGCAGATACGTGACGTCACTAGTGGAACGGCCTACATACGGTCGCACGGTCTACGCGGCTAAATTTTATTTTATTTCATTGTAATTATGTTTCAACTGGTTTTTTATCATTAACTTGTATAATTGATGAATATATGTGCTGTGGGAAACAGTGGCAATTCGTGTTTGACTGGAATTTCGATGCACATCTTTCCCAAAGACCCAATTTGTCGGCATAAAATGGAACATTCTATCTGTAAAGGACATGATCCTTTCTCCGGCGAATAACATCACTTGTGGTGCAGATCTGCCGATGAATATGTCGTATGAGGTGGAATATGGGCTTCAAGATACAGTCAAATGTCAATAAATCAGCAATCTTTAAAATGAATCAAAAGATGCGTACAAGGTGTACCACAACAACGAACGCCACTGGCCCTTTCACAATAGCATAGTTAACAGCCGCCCGTTAATTGCCGGACATTCTCGACAGATTCATGCCTCGGCCTGTATAGCAGCGTACCGACACCTGGCAATCTAACATCAGCAGAAACAACATTAATCTCTCAAACGTCATCATAGGAGGAGGAGGAGGAGGAGTAGGAGGAGGGGAGGAGGAGGAGGAGGAGGAGGAGGAGGAGGAGAAGACGACGACGACGACGAAGACGAAGAAGAAGAAGAGACACCGCTCTCAACCCGCCGGCCACCATTTTATGAGTTGTTTGCACGACGCGGGTCGTGCGCGGGGCGGCTGTCAATCAGTCAGGGCGGTACAGGTCGGCGGCTGTGTTCCACTAGTGACGTCATACAGTCTCACGACGCTGTCATTCGGCAGTTTCCGTAGGACGGCAAATTTTGAGGTTCTTTTTATGTTCTACGCTCTTATGCAATTCATAAACATATTTTCAGTAACATAATTTGAAAGAGGATACATTATTTGTTATTATGGAACACAACCCATTTTATCCCAGGATATAGCCTTTAACGAAGCAGCACGCGAACGGCGACGTTATAGTGACATGTTGTCGTGCTTCAGGAGGGAAGCTTTGGTCTTGGCACTCGTCGATACATGATCTCGCCTGTTCGTGACTCCCTCGCCAACATGATGGGCCGACTGTTACGCAGGAATATGGTTAGAAGTGCCGAACGAGTTTTGCATCACGTGACAAGGATTGAGGAAAGTCAAAGTGAGTGTGTTTTCTAAATGTTTCGACGCAAAATACATATAAACTCCCAACGGTATACTTTTTGTTTTAATCATCTTTATTGCTGTGGTGTGCTTATAGTTAAAAATTAAATGAACAGATTATTTGACAGCTCAATAAATCACCTGGTGAGAAACTTATTTTATGCGTGTGCCGCCTGTGCATGCGCGTGCGTGGACGTGTCTCTGTGTGTGCGAGCGTGTGTGCGTGTGTGCGTGTGTGCGTGTGTGCGTGTGTGCGTGTGTGCGTGTGTGCGTGTGTGCGTGTGTGCGTGTGTGCGTGTGTGCGTGTGTGCGTGTGTGCGTGTGTGCGTGTGCACGCGTGTGTGCGTGTGCGCATGTGCGCGCGAACGTCGTATACATTCCCGCTGACTTTCAAACTTATGCATAAACGCACAGCTGGGACTGATGAACCAAAACTACTGTAATCCAGCGCCCTCCCATCACATAAACACGCACGTTTCCAATGGTGATTCTTACTTTTAGTCATAAACAATGTGTCCTATGTTGGACGTTACAGGCAAGACGAAGTATTCGTTAGACGGCCACGCAGACTTCGATGGGAAGACACGGTCACTTCACGGACGTAAGCTGAAGCTTAAAGTAAGACAGATGGAAAAGAGGAACGACGCCGGCCAGATCGCGTCATACCACGTCGAGATCGTCTTTGTTCTCGACCATACCGTGTGGGAATAGTAAGTGCAACAGCCCCCGATTTAGGTCTGTGTAGGCCCCTGGGCAGTGATTGAACGGGTATCGCATAATAGCAGCTATCACTTACAACACACACACACACACACACACACACACACACACACACACACACACACACACACACACACACACACACACACACACACACACACACACACACACACACACACACACACACACACACACACACACACACACACACACACACACACACACACACACACACACACACACACACACACACACACACACACACACTAATACATGAGGAGTGGATGAGGTCAGTTTAAGAAATGTTCACTGTCTTGCAGTTGGAAGAAAAAGGAGGGCTACAATGAAAATAACGCCATTCTCTCAATCAAGTATTTCTATTCGAACATTATGAACGGGGTAAGTCGCAGCGGGTCAACAAAATCAGTTATAAAAGGACAAAGGCATTAAATGTGAGTGTAGCTTAAGCCTACGTAATAGTCTACATTGTTTATACATAGAGTAACTCAGTCCTGCACATAGCAGTGTTTCGATCGAACGTCAAGCAAAGGGACACGCTATAAAAGCTATCGTTAACGTTGGTCAAACTTGATATTTCAACGCGTGGTTTATAAAGTACACACACACACACACACACACACACACACACACACACACACACACACACACACACACACACACACACACACACACACACACACACACACACACACACACACACACACACACACACACACACACACACACACACACACACACACACACACACACACACACACACACACACACAACACACACACACACACACACACACACACACACACACACACACACACAAACACACACACACACACACACACACACACACACACACAAACACACACACACACACACACACACACACACACATACACACACACACACACACACACACACACACACACACACACACACACACACACACACACATGTATATATATATATATAATATATATAATGATGTTACGTATTTCATACATAAAATACACATTTGATGAAATATTTATAGCAATAGTTAGTCCATATTCCGTACGTTATAACATGGACATTTGATTAAATATACATTTACAGTAATAGTCATTCCGTCAAGATTTGACAATTATTTGAAACTCTTATAAAAAAAGAACCATACACTCTTCGTGATAATGATCCTTGTCCAGTTCGTTTGCACCGTTGATACGTCGTTGTAATGTTGTGCTAATTTAAAACAAGAAACTTTCGTTGCATGTAACAGAGAGTTCTACACACAATAGATTTCCAGATGTGTCTACATTGCATTGCAGTTGTTATTTGCTCTTTCTCCCAAGCTTCCTATTCGGTACTTTATTTACCTGTAGATCGACTTGGCGTACAAATCAATCGACTCTGTCGCGAACGGCATCATGATCACGCCGTGGCTCAAGGGATACCACATTGCGAAGGTAATTGTTTTCTGGCCGTCCGACGATCGTCTCTTTAGTATAAATATGCAGTCGTTATAAAAATCTGAAGAACCGTTTACTAAATATTGTAACTTCCTACCGCTTATTCGTTCCATGTTATGCAAACAAATACTTAGACTAGGTGGTTTTAATGAAATACTTGCAATTTTCGTACGAAAAATCACACTCCCGCGTCCAGACATAAATTAACCAATGAACGATATATATTAACGTAAATGTTTATACATAATAGTACAGTTTATAGTAATCAAAGTAATTCACAATGTTAAA
Source organism: Escarpia spicata (assembly GCA_963995525.1). Classification (NCBI taxonomy): domain Eukaryota; kingdom Metazoa; phylum Annelida; class Polychaeta; order Sabellida; family Siboglinidae; genus Escarpia; species Escarpia spicata. The sequence continues at coordinate 12,254,357 of OZ023210.1, forward strand.
AAGGGGTATACTGATGATATATATTATGTATACCCCTCAATCTCGTAAATATCTTACACAGACAGCGTCCATATCGAGCAGCGAGATCTGGGGCTAAATGTGACGAGATAATGTGGCGTATTAATATAGATTACTACAGTTAAATCCCATCTTTATAGGCAAAATATAAAAAATATAGAGAATAGAGAATATGTCAGATTAGCGGATCATTGAATACAAACAAAATTGATGAAATAGCGAGTTTTCCCGTTGGACTCTGTAGTTAATATCTATTCAGTCTTGAAGGGACTTTGGCGGATATGTTTTCAGACGTATTCGCAGTCACCGTGGACGACACGGAGCATCTCGTCAAACGGCACCACATATCGCAAGACGGCCATAGACGGGAACAAAGTCATCAGCGAAATGAAAAAGTGGGTCACGGAAGATGGACGCGATTGGGCCAATCCTGACCACGCCATGCTGTGGACAAAGTACGTGACGTTATTTCGTGTTATGATAAGAATTATGTTGTTAACATGTGTTACGAAGACAGTGGTTTACTAGTTAATAAATACTTGTTAAAATGTTAGATGACAATGGCGGTGGTATGTTTAATAGTTATTCTTACTGACAAATTATGCGATGGTGTTTACTTACATATGTTGCTTATTCTGGATTGTCTCCATACTTGGACGTAACGCTCGTCTTGTCATGTTTCGTCTTAAGCCCGGCATAAACGTACTGGTTTTTTCGCAACACACACACACACACACACACACACACACACACACACACACACACACACACACACACACAAACACAATATAATAATATTACTACGACATATAATATCACTGCTAAAATGTAAGTGTTATCCTGACTGTTTGTAGGTACAATATCTTCGGTAATTCGACAATTGGTAAGCTACAGACCTACGCTGCAGCGTGCATATTAATGGTTTCAACATTATAATTGAAATCAACAGCGATTACTTACTAATTTGACTAAATAATGGTTGAAAAGTATGTTTATAACATTGTTGACGTGAACCTGTCCTGGGAATTATCGGTTAAAGTTAAACATGCATATTATGATTGCGTGTGCGTGTACACCCACAACGGGTTTGTTCGTAACATGAATGTAACTAGTGGTGCCTCAAGGTGGTATGCAACTTTGAAGCAACAATCGGTTGGTTGTGTAGGATTATAATTACATTCATATGTGAGCAAATGAATGATTGGCGAACTTTATATTTTATTGGTCAAATATCGTCACGTGACGTACTATATTCTTTACAAAAAGATCACAACTTTATATTTATTCATAGCTAGATGTTGTCGAGTAATCTTTAGTGTATATGACGTTTAGTGCCCGTACGCTCTCGGCGGTCGCGTACCTCGCCTTTCCCTGTCTCTCAAGCCTCTTGCCTATAGACGTACAATCACCTGCTGCTTAACTAGCGGGCGCGTACACGTATTGCAGGGCGTGCCCCGGTTGGCACCATATGTAATTACGGAGGGGGAGTTTCTGTGAATGAAGACCGTGGATTCCACTCTTGGATCACAGCAGCTCACGAACTTGGCCACAAGTAAGTCGAACACCAGCGACCAGTTTGACGCTGATAAACGGAGTTTAATAATACTGTATGTATTATGTTCTCTAACACTTGATATACATTTCTTGAACGACTATTCCAAAACATGCGTTTACGTATATGATTGAAACTTTATTATGACTGTTTTCATAACATACTTTATATCCAGCTTTGATAAAAAACTTAGGCCTAACATACTTATTTACAAACAGGCCCTTGTAGCGTAATCGCAGTCCTCTGTGTTTCTCTCTGGATACATCATCTTATTTCCCTGTCTTTGGGAATCTGACATCAGTCTGACTGGAACGCAATGAGGATGGCTTCAGTCGTTGTATTTTATATAGTGTTTCGCGATCAAATCTTCAGTGTATGTCTTTGTTTATAGTCTGGGTTCCCACCACGATGGCAGACAGAATGGTTGCGACGCGTCAGCGAACATCATGAGCTCCATCGTCGGCACCGTCGACGCCGACGGTATTGGCAGCCGCTTCCACTTCTCGAGCTGCTCCATCAAGTACTTCAAGGATCTGCTGTCAGGGGCCAAAGATGGGTAGGTACTTGTGAGCATTGTGCAACATAGTGTAGGACATTGTCTGACACTGGGTAATGTAGTTCGTTTTAAAATTTAGTCTCAACTACGTGAATCGACAACAATTAACAGGATAACCGGCAAATCATGATGTTGCATTTGTAGTTACCCCCGAGTCTGCCTCACTAACCAGGTGTGCTCCCACGGTGCACCTCTCCAAGGTATCGACAAGTTGCCCGGTGTAGAGTTCTCGAATGACGCGCAGTGCAGACTGGAGAACGGCGAGTCATCCTACTATTGTGTAAGACTCTGTTACGTATGCACAACAAAGAGATCTGTTCAAATATAGGGCCTACACGTGTTGCACATATATCATAGTAAAAGGCTCGGAAGCGTTTCGCATACACATATTTAAACATATAGCTATTTTTGTTTCGGTGTATTATAGCCACGAGTCTCCGTTGTCATGGCAATTGTTGAATAATGTTGTTTTGAACGGACAAGCACGAATAATTATTGAATCAGTACTTGTATGGCTACGGTTTCAAGTTGTACGTCGTTGTACGTCAGTGTGTGCGTGTGTGCGTGTGTGCGTGTGTGCGTGTGTGCGTGTGTGCGTGTGTGCGTGTGTATATGCGTGCGTGCTAGTGCGTGCGTGCAAATATTATGACGGCGTGTAAATGTGAATTGCGTATACGATGTGTAGGACGGTTGTTACGCTACTTGAACGATAAAAATGCACGATAAACACAATATCGTTTTATGTATGTTAGGTCAACGGTAATACCAGTATTAACACTGCATTGTTGTACTGTCGACAGGGGCGTAACAGCAACAAGATTAATATCTGCCACATCATGTACTGCTACCGGCCCATCCTAGACGGCTGTTACGGCGGGTCTCCGGGGGCGGCAGACGGCACACCATGCGCTAGCAACAAGGTCGGCATTATTCAGCTGTCAAATTTGGCTAAATAATACATGTGTACGTAGTTCTGGTAAAGTCGTCAGACAACCAGTTAACTTATTTAATTCTTGCACTTGAATCAGTTCAAGTGATTTTCAAAACTGAGATCTTCGCGTGAATGCGTGATACGGTTACATGCACGTGTTTTTGTGTTGATATTGCCGATTTTCCCTGCTCTCTCAAAACCACGTCACGGACAAATTCAGTTGGTGGAAGGCAAAATATCGGCCCAGCAACTCGCTTTAACAAGTTTCCAAATGTAACGACCAACATTAATTATTCCGACCAGTTAATCAAACGTACGCACTTCTTTGGTAAACTGACTGCGGATATTATTTAAACTCTATACATTAAATCCGTGATAGGCGAAACCAGTTGAGGAAGCCGCTTTTAATCGTGTTGTCATGCTGTTGATACTGTGCTGCAGTGGTGCCATCAAGGACTGTGCGTGAGCAAACAAGCAAACCCAGACCCCGCAAACCAAGGTGCGTAGTTTAGTTGCATATACCTAAATACGGGAAATTTTTTCATCTGATGAACGGTGCGAACGGATTGTGCAGTGAATTAAAGAACAACTAAAATAACATGCGCAAACGTTGTGTAGTAGTACCACGACCATAGGAGCAGTTGTATTTTGTTGATCTTGCCGTTATCCTCGATCCTCGATATGGCAGCGCGCCTCACTCTTTCTGACCTTGCTTGCTCGGTAGGTCGTTATATCACGGATACACACACACACACACACACACACACACACACACACACACACACACACACACACACACACACACACACACACACACACACACACACACACACACACACACACACACACGGGTACACACACACACACGGGTACAAACACCACACACACGGGTACACACACACACACACACGGTGTTTGTGAATGATTGCGTACGTTTATTGAATAACATGATTACGAACTTCTATCGTTGTCACCATGCAACATAACGGTTAGTCATATAAAGCCAAGTTTCATCCGGTGTCTACCTACGGATAATGTCCAACTAAAATAGTGCCAATGTTAACATCCCCTTTTCTTTTAAGACAATATTATTCTTAAGAATGTTCATATAGCAAATTAATGCAAGTAGTTATAGCAGAAATGTCTTAACTAGAAACGACAATGCAATTACTAAACTAACAGTTCAACGACCTATTCTCTGAAGCGAGTCGGTTTCACAACTTCTCGTCCAGATAGCGTTCGGTATGACTGCGAAGTAGTTTCAGTGCGTGTCTTCACAGGTTCGTCGCTGGCTTTCGTCGTATTGTCGGTGTTTGGTGATTGAAGAGTCTCGGGCGCACGTTGATCTGTTGTCGCTACGGATGTCTCGTTGCTCGGAGGCTCGATCCTGATGTCATCGGGTTGTTGTTCGTATAATGACTTCAAGAGCACCCGATTTCGTCGAATCAAATTTCCGTCGTTTTCGACTGTATACGATCGCTCGTTCAGTTGATCAACAACTCGTCCTTGTTTCCATCTCCTGTTTGCGTCCACCATGTCCTTGATCAGGACAGGTGCTCCGAGCTGTATTTGCGACAGATCTCGGGCATGTTTGTTGTACAGATGCTGTATTTTGAGACGTCTGCGCTGTTTCTCCGCTCGCACAGCTGCAGTTGTTGTCGGGTTGAAATCCTGTCGTACTTGCGGGATTACTGATCTGGTGGTCCTGTTCATAAGTCTCTGTACAGCACTTGTCGTCATTTCGGTTGTCGGCGTGTTGCGGAACTCAAGCAGGCCAAGATATGGATCCTCTGCTCTTTTTAACAGTCTCTTCGCTATTTTTACCGCAGACTCAGCTTTTCCGTTCGACTTGGAATGATACGGCGAACTTGACGTCACGGTGAATTTCCAGGCTTCGCTGAACCTACGAAATTCTGCACTTGTGAACTGGGGATCGTTGTCTGATTGTACAACCTCTGGTATGCCATGTCTTGCGAATTGTTGTTTGCATGCCTTGATAACGGAAGTTGCTGTCGTCTCGGTCAATTCCTCGAACTCGATGAAGTCGGAATAGTAGTCAACTAGGACCAGATAGTTCACTCTGTTGTAGGTGAAGATGTCAACTCCCACTTTCGACCATGGCTTATCAGGTATGAAGTGTTGACGAAGCGTCTCCTTCTGCTGAGATGGCGCATCTCTTTGACACTTGTCACACCTTTCTGCAACTTCTTTGATGTCGGCTCTGAGACCCGGCCAGAAGATTGCATCTTGTGCTCGTCTCATCATCGCAGCGTTTCCGGAGTGACTGACGTGCAGGCGGTTCAGCAGTTCTCGCCGTAAAGCTTTTGGAATGATGATTTGAGAGCCCTTATATATTATTCCATCGTGCACGGTGAGCTCATCTCTGAATGTCCAGTAAGGCCTTGTTTGTATAGGACTGTTCTGTCTCTCGTCTGACCATCCTGTCATGATAACTCTGGCGAGCTCCATCAAATCGTCATCATGTGCAGTGGCTGTCTTTATCTCTTGGTAGCGGATATCGGTGACTCGTTTGTCTTTGCTTGCATCGCTTTTTCTCAAGCTCTCAAGTAGTTCTTCTGTGACATTCATCTGGAAGACTTGCTCGCGTGGCAATTCGTCGGGTTGAGTTGTGCTGTTTCGCAGCCTTGACAGCATGTCGGCCACCAACTGTTCGCGTCCCGGACGAGACTGGATCTTCAGCGTATATCGCTGTAATGTCAACAGCATGCTTTGCAGTCGTTTCGGTGCGTGTAACAATGATTTGAGCCAAATCGTTTCAAGAGGCTTGTGGTCCGTGTGCACTGTTACATCTGAGTGTCCGAATATGTACTGATCGTATTTTCTTGTAGCAAACACGATTGCTAAGTATTCAAGTTCGATGGGTGCATAATTCCTTTCACTTTTTGTCAGCGAGCGAGATGCATATGCGATCGGTTTGTCATTCTGCATTAGCACCGCCCCGAGTCCAACAGTGCTCGCATCTGTCTGCAAGACTACTGACTTCTTTGGGTCGAAATAGCCTAGCAACTGCTCGGACGTCGTCAGTTCCTTGATTTTATCAAAGGCAGTCTGTTGTTCTGTTTCCCACAGGAAGTCTGCGTCCTTGTGGATCAGTTTTCGTAGTGGTTCAGCCACGCTCGACAGGTTGGGTATGAACTTGGCGAGATAGTTGGTGTACCCAAGGAAACGTCGTACTTCCTCTGCGTCCTTCGGTTGTTTCATGCTTTTGATCACGTTGACTTTCTCTGGATCCGGTTTTACTCCTTGCGGCGTGAGGACGTGACCTATATACTGTAGCTCGGTCATGTTGAAGCGATATTTTGCTTTGTTCAGCTTCAGGTTGATGTTCCTCGCTCGCTCCAGTAGCTCGATCAGGTTTCTGTCATGATCTCGACGCGCCTCAGCCTGGGTGTCTCCGCATCCGTAGATCAGAAGGTCATCGGCAACTACTGTTACACTCGTGAGATTCTCTAGCGCATTTGTCAGTCTGCGCTGGAACTCTTCTGGGCTCGACCTGATTCCAAACGGCATTCTCTTCCATTTGTAGCGGCCGCATGGTGTCCAGAACGTCATCAGCTGACTTCTGCGTTCTGTGAGTTTGATTTGCAGGAACCCATCTTTTGCATCACACAGAGAGAATATCTTCGCATTCGTCAGTTGCGGCAGGACGTCATCGATGGACGGCATCTGGAAGTGATTCCGTCTGATCGCTTTATTCAAATCAGAGGGGTCCACACATATCCTGATCGTGCCATTCGCTTTGCGCACCGGCTGCATGTTCGAGATCCATTGACTTGCCTCCTCGACCTTCTCAATAACATCTAGTTTCTCTAGTGTCTCGAGTTTCGTTTTTACATCAGCCTTCATTGACAGTGGTATTTTTCTAGGTCGGTTTTGCTCTGGTCTCACATTTGGGTCAAGTTCAATGTCATATTCGCCAGGCAAGCAACCCAGTCCTTTGAACACATCACTGTATTGTTCGATTGTTTCGTTCAAGTAAGTTATTTCTGGTGTGTTGTCAAGCATGTGCACGTTTTCATTTATTGACAACAATCCCAACTCAATGCAAGTGTCAAGAGATAGCAACGACATGTTCTTCGTTGGAGTAATTTGGAACAAGAACGAATGTTCTTTTGACGCATGGAGGTTGAGTTTGCAGGTGCCCATTGGTTTTACTTCTGTGCCGTCATACATTGTTAGTGTTGCTGTGCTTTCTCCCATTGAGGGCTTCTCCAACTTTCTGTAGTCGACATAGCTGAGGATGTTGCATGTGGCTGCTGTGTCAAGTTGAAAAGACAGTTCAGTTTGCCTTGCTACGCCAGATGGCGATACTTGTATTTTAGCCACAAGCTTACGATCCTGTTTGTCAACCTTGACCTTCAGTACTGATTCGTCTGAGTCGTTTGCGTCGTTTACCAAATGTATGGTCTTCGACGATCTGCACATTTTCTCGTAGTGGTTCGCTTTGTGGCACTTTCTACATTTTTTTCCGAACGCCGGGTATTTTTGCTTCTCATGCATGTAGCCGCATTTGCCACATTTGTATTGACTAGCTTTGTTTGGTCGAGCTTCACGTTTGTCGTAGTTCGATTTTTTCCACCTTGACCTTGTCTCGACAGCTTGCACTGTTTCCTGTTGCGCAGTTTCTTTCAATGCTTGCATATCTGTAGCTGCATCTTCTGCCGCTCTGCATCGCTGTAGCGCTTTTTCTAGTGTTAGTGTGCCGTCAGCTTGTTCGAAGAGTCTACGACGTGTGCGTTCATCATTCAAGCCCAACATTAGTGCGTGCAGCACCATATCGTGGTACAGCGGACCGAAGTTACAATCATGAGCTAGTTTACGCAATTGTGTGACAAATTCGTCGATAGAACGATGACCTTGTTTCTGAGTAAACAGTTTGTGACGCGTGACAAGCAGATTAACTCTTGGTTTACAGAAATCGTCGTATTTCGTCATCACTGTCTGGTAGCAGTCTTTGCTTTCAGCTGCCTCGAATTTGAAATTCTCGTAAATGTCGTTTCCACGTACACCGATCATTCGTAGTAGAATAGAAATTTTCACAGTATCTGCCATGCCGTTCTTTTCTGTCGCTACTAAGAACTGTTCCAAGTGCTTTTTGAACGTTTTCCATTGCTCTGGCAGGTTGCCTCGTCGCTCAGCGGTTCCGGGGCCAAATACTTTTCCATTTTGGACGTGCTTTGTTTTCTTAATTGCTTCTACTCACTCAGATTCACTATGTCTATGTCTTGCCATCCCGTTATTCTGACACCATGTTTGTGAATGATTGTGTACGTTTATTGAATAACATGATTACGAACTTCTATCGTTGTCACCATGCAACATAACGGTTAGTCATATAAAGCCAAGTTTCATCCGGTGTCTACCTACGGATAATGTCCAACTAAAATAGTGCCAATGTTAACACACGGGCACACACACACACACACACACACACACACACACACACACACACACACACACACACACACACACACACACACACACACACACACACACACACACACACACACACACACACACACACACACACACATACACACACACACACACACACACACTGGGCACCTGTTGCACATGCCAAGCCATCGTACCGATGTGTTTGAGAGTAGTTCTCACTGTTTTTGATTTGCAGCGCTGCAGGATCTCAAAATGTGTAATTTTCCTCACGCATAAACAAGTTGCTTCTCTTGTTGCAGTTGACAGAAACACAAGCTGCACAGGGACAGGTTTGCCGACTACCGTTCCTGCAGGTACACATCATGTCTGTAACGGTTTATGTTGTCCTTTGCATGGGGTGCTACATACTGCCATAACAGCATCCGAAGATTTTTGTTATTAAACTTGTTTTTTATTTAAACGTGTGAGTATTTTACGTTAGTTGTGGGCTCTTGCAGGTTTGACTTAAATGACACAATCATTTAGTATTCACTTTACATTATCAGTATTAATTTTGGAATTACTAATTTCATGCACAATGTTATTTAAATGTTTTACCTGTCTTAATATATTATCTACAATTTATATATGTTTTTTTTAATTGTCATTTGAATCTGAATAGCCAAAGCGGCCAACTTTTGTAACTCATAAAAATATGGTCTTAGCATTATTTATTCGGCCTGTCTAGAGACTGACTGACTGGTTATGAGCACACAACGGATACTACAAAAAGCCTGCAGACCAATTAAGGTATAAGACGCGTTTCTATTGTTTCCCAATAGAATCATTATGATCATAAAACAATATAACCAACGCCTCGCATATTTGTGTTTCTTTTTGGAACCGACAACACCGTACAAAGTGTCAACAATATTAAGACAATATCGTTTGCCCCTTCTCGCAGGTTGCGTCGACCACAATGTGAAGATACATATCAACGGTGTGCCGTATAACTGCGCGGAACTGGCTCTGCACTACCCGAGTCTCTGCTTCACGTGGGACGGCGCTATGCACTACTGCTGTGCTGCATGCCACAAGGCTGGACTTGTGACTCCGCAGCAGCACTGTAAGGGGGTAACAACACCATACAGACGCATGTCGTTTTATAATGTAGGAACAGTTACATAAAGAATACGTGCCATTTTTAATCTGGGCGGCTTCCACGATAGCTGCCATTTTATGTCGTTTCCTCTCCCACTGCAAACATTTTGTGTTATTTTGTCTTTTTGTGGTAAATGTACAAATGTGTTATTTTGTTGATTGTTTTTTCAATTGTTATTGTCATTTTACAGTTAAAGATGTGCATGTATCACTTATTGTCGATATAACTTATATTGTTGTTAATGTCAGTAAATTATGTTTTGCTGTTTAAACAAATATAATTATTATCCTTAATCGTTATCCTAAGAGGAGATATGATTGAGGTTTGCTAAGTAATGTATGAATTGTACGACAATGAATCCTCATCAAATCTTCTGAAAGGGGAAGAAGCTTTAACAAGGAAAGGAAACAGAGGACATTCTCGTAAATTATTCACGCAAACAGCAGCCTTAAATCTAAAAAGAATATATTCCTCGTTAGCGTGATTGAACCATGGAATAGCCTACCTGAATCAGTAATACAAACTATATACATAAAGTCATTAAAAGTCGTATAAATAATTATGGTCTACACAAGCGATGGTATATGATTATGAAGCACCATTAATATTAATTACTGGAACAGAGAAGTATGAACTTTTAATATCAAAGTGTAGAGAATATTTGATCGTTGAGGAACCAATCGAGTCGTGCGATCAGAATCAACCTAGGGTATCGTAAGGTATAACGTATCGAAATATCTATGCATCGCAACTGTTATCGTTATAGTAATCAATCTATTATGGGTTGGCACTGTAACTTTCGTGGCTATATAGATGTATATTCGTCAGTCTATAATATATCTATAGTATATATATATAGCTATATATAGCTCCTAGCTGTATATGTCACAGATGTCTATTTATCAAATATGTTTGGTCGTTCACTGTGCTTCCTTGCACGTCAGTTCTGCTAACTCTACAAATGCCCAATTTTAACGAACACTTTAAACCTAACAATGAGACATGGAGCGTCCCTAGTTGTTGATAGCCCTTGGGATATCGTGTTGAGACTGTGTTCACTGTGGCAAAGCACACCTGAATGTTTCAAGGTGAGGTATGATTACATGTTGAATTACTTACACCCGAATGCCTCACACTAGGATGTCCCATACAAGAAAGATGTATGTCTGGATGCCCCGCATTTGACTTACTAACGCCTGGATGCCCCATTCCTAAATGCCCCACCCATGTATGTCCCACACAAGAATGCCCTACACCTAAAAGTTCGGCTCACAGAACCTTTCCGATCGTGCGTGTTGTGAAGTGTTTCGTCAATTAAACATTGATCATTGCGATTATATAACATGTGTTATATTTCACTACTCCGCGTTGCCAGAATATGTTGTTTGCGCACATTATTTTGTTCTTGTTCGTCACGTGGTAATATGATAACAACTATCCACTCACATCGACGTTCTTATATATATATCTTCACGGCTAATAGCAAAATTCAGATTGTTTAAAGTATTGGTAATTATTAGGCAATACGTGAGGTATCCGTTTCTGGCACAACCGTTATTTTCAGAATGTGTAGACATTCCCTGTGGTAAGTCATCAAACTTCCAGGATATTGTTTAATAGCCTTTATTTCTAAATGTTACCATTTCATTTTACCTACTTGAGTCTGCAAACGTTTATTCCTGTTGTTATTTGGAAGGTTGTCTTTACATTTGTTGTTGTATTACGTTATCTGTTGTGTTGTTGTTGTGTTGTGTTGTTGTGTTGTTTTGTTGTGTTGTGTTGTTGTGTTATGTTGTGTCTGTTGTGTCTGTTGTGTTGTTGTTGTGTTGTTTTGTTGTGTTGTTTTGTTGTGTTCTGTTGTGTTGTTGTGTTGTTGTGTTGTTGTGTTGTTGTGTTGTTGTGTTGTTGTGTTGTGTTGTGTGGTATATTGCATAGATCACCTTGAATCTCTTTAGTGCGGTGCTTTAGACGGTCTCCCTT
>OZ023210.1:12270952-12284043 GCA_963995525.1 Escarpia spicata
AAGTTGATGTAGTTGTTTATTGTGTGAAAGGGATTTCTGGCGTAGCTTCCGTTGTAGGCGTCGTTATCGATGCAGCACAGCACGAGACGTTTCGGAAGAGTGCCAAGAAAGAGATTTCCGTGCGTGTGCGAGCGGGTACCTGTGGGAATGGAGTAGACCTTGCAGTCGTCGGGTCGCATCGGTGGTTTTTTCGAGGGCTTTGATGTGAGCCATCTGCACGCCCGGATTCAGGGTGGCCTTCTTGATGAACAGTGTAGCGTTCACGATCGTTATCTTGTAGTCGGGGTTGGCGCCGCCGGCCATGAGTGCGAACGAATCCTTGCTGCGCACCAAATGTATCTTGACCTCGACGCCGTTGATGAGGAATTTATCCTGTAGGAACAGGTCGACGTGGAGACGACCCATTATGTCGACTACGCGACTGTGAATGATCATGTTGCGTCTGGTGACGAATCCCGCGTTGGCTGCATCGCCGGCGTCTATTTCGACGGCTTCCATACAATTGCCCGTGTCCTTGTGCCTCATCTAACTCGTCAGTTGCGTCTCCTTAGCATCGTCGCCGTAACTGAGCAGCGTCTCTATGTAGGCGCGGTACGGGTACGTGTTGGTCGATGGAGTCACGAGCCTACCGTTCAGGTTGACGTCGACCTGACTGAACAGCGAATGGAGCCAGTTATTCACGGGACCGACGGGATCGGCGGCGGCGAGGTCGGCTCCGTCGACATGCGTCACCTTCGCCTGAACGTATAGCATCGTGCTGGCGAGATCCAGGTAATCGTCTCCCGAACCGGGTATGACGAATTCGATAGGTCCGCCCGAGTCGAGCGAGGACATCGGTGGGTGTTGTACCGTGTCTATCGACGATGCTGGTCTGAGTCGGAGGCATGGCGAAGATATCGAGCTCGCTCTTGAGGCCCTCACACGATAGTTTATGCATGAACGCCATCGTTGAATATATCGGACTCACGACGTGTCGTCCTCCTCTTGCGTCTCCCGGCTGTACTGGCTCGTTTCATAGCGGGTGCGCGTCTTATACGCGGTTGCACGCCAGGGGTCAAGAGGGCGCTCATCATGTCTCTACCGGCAGCGGTGAAGCGACAGTAGTAATAGGCGTGGTGTAGCGTAGAAAGATCCGTTTTTCCGTTAAGCAAGAACAAAGTACCCGGATGTAGGTCAAGGTCAAAGTCAAGTACCCGGATATAGGTCAAAGGGCGCTGGTGGCGCCACGTAGCGGATATGTTTTGAACTAAAACAGCGCCCCCACCGAATTCCCCCCGTTACTGGAACAGCGCCACCCAGCGGATTTTTGTGTGAACTAAAATGGTTTGGACAGTAGCGCCACCTAGCGGATTTTGTGTGAACTAACTATACAAGTGTGCCACCTTGTGTACACATTGTAAACTAAATGTTCGGGTACTGCCCAATATTCGTGTCTCTTGCACGCTTGCGTGCAATAGAGCCCCCTGACGGATACATCATAAACCACAAACATCATCCCCTAGTGGACAAGTGAGCGAACAATAGTCTTTACATAGCAGAAACGGTTCTTTTAAGAGCCAATCACCTTCTCACAAGATTATTAGCTATTCTCATAGGATAGAAATTTGGTGTTCGTTCGGCATACCCACGTGACTTTTCGGCACATTTACTAACTATATAAGCGTTGTGTTTTGCCAATCGGACCGTCATTCGTGTCACGACGACACAACGGCTAACATCATCATGTTGAAGACACCCTACTACTCTTTCCGAAAAATTCCGATAGGGGGGCGGCGGCGGGTTTTTTAAATAGTTCATAGCATATCCGCTAGGTGGCGCCACCGATACAGTTGGATCTACATCCTGGTACTTGATTTTTTGACCTTTGACCTTGACCTACATCCGGGTACTTGACTTTGACATTGACCTACATCCGGGTACTTTGCTCTAGCTCAACGGATAAACGGATCTTTCTACGCTACACCACGCCTATTACTACTCGCGACGTTTGGCGGCGGTTCTGATGTTCTGACCCGACAGGACGTCGTCGGCTATGCGTGCGCCGGTCGACACCGGTCTCCTCCCCAACGCCACGGCTCCTCTCTTGAAGAGTGACATGAAGCTACGCAGTAGACCTCCGAATAGACTACCTAGTCCGTGTCCTCGTTGGTATCGGGCCCCCCCTCGCGAAATAGGGAAGCGCCCCGCCCGCTTGACGAGCATAGTAGTCGTTGTAATTCATCTCGCTAGAACAGTGCCGTCCATCGCCGTTGGAAAGGAAGTGTCACCGTCACCTTACCGACCTCGAATTGTATGCGTCGTCCGGTGTCATCTCTTATATATATATATATATATCTCGATCGTGCCAAACTCTTTGTCAAAGGTCGTCGACACGACGTCACTGTGGCTACCGCTCAGCGGGACGATGCGGAGCAGTGGTACGAGGCTGTCACCGACAACTCGCGGTTCCACGACATCCGTGTAGACGTAGAGCAATTCGAGCCCTCGTTCCATGTTGACCACGGTGTCGGCTTCCGTGATATAAACCTTGAACTCGGGAGTCGTGGGATCCTTCGGGAGAGCCGACAGCGTATTGACGCGAAAGCCAAGAACGGTGGTCAACATAGCGCCGCGGAAGACGGTATTCGGTAGCATGTGCAACGTTATCTTATGCGTGATGATACTATAGCTGAGTTTCACCCGTCCCTTCCCCGCCACGCGACGTAGACCGGCGTTAATGGCGAGGACTAGTGACCACGGATCTTTACAGTGTCCGGTCCCGATTCTGGTACTCTTCGTGTGAATGGGCCACACGTTCCCCTCCTCTTCTATCTGTAGCGTTACAGCAAACCCCGCGTCGTTGTCTACGACGTTGTACCAACTGTGCGGGTACTGTATCTCCACCAGTCCACACTCCCATTGCCACTGTAGTAGGATACGTTTCGGTAGCATCGTGACGTAGTGATTCAACGTGTTATCGGGGTGCGTGCGCATGGAAGCATTGCTAGGCAACGCGAGATAGAAATCACTCGTCGCCATGCTGGTGTTTCAACGACGGGCTGGGTAGCAGGTAACCCAACGAACTGCTCAACAGGGCCGTCCACAGAGTCGGATTCGCGTGGTGTCCGAACGACAGGTTGTAGATGCTGACCAAGATGACCGTGTACAAGACGACGACCTAACACAGAAACACGATCTCCTCTTTGGGACATGCGGTGCCGAACATGTGCCACGGAGTCCTCTCTGTCTGTGGCGCGTCGACTTCGTCTTCGTCGTCGACGTCGCTAACGGTTACCTGTGATGTCGTTTCGGCCGTCATGAGTGGTCGAATGAAATCGCGTCGGACGCGTGACTAGTCTTTATAGCCGACGAGGGCCTTGGCATCAATCCAGCTGTTGAATTTCGAAGGGTATCCGAACCATTTCACCAACACCTCCCGTCGCCTCCCCACCTTGCATCGCTGCACTATCGATTCCACACGGTACAGTTTATCGGCCGGAACCGTCACCTTCTGCAACTCCGGTTCGTAGAAGGTACCGTCCAGTGTTTCGCCGAGATCGTCCGTCAGGCGATAGACGGGCGGATTGGACGGATGCACCTCGTGTATGGTGAATATTTCCTCGGTCCAATTCGCCGTGTACCCTTGATCGAAGCGTCGCTTGAACTTGCTGCTACGCACGCGATCAGCCACGTGATACTTGGGCACGCCATTACCCTGCTGACCGCCGTACAGGCGCTGCCACACCTCTTTCTGATTCGACGCGTTCACTTGCGACGGAGCCATACCGATGCTGTGGTGAGGGGTGTCGTTGTACGAGCGTACGAGGTCCTGAAGGATATCCATGTATCGCCACGTCTCGTGTTTCGTCAGGTATCGCCACATGGGCGTCTTTAACGTGCGATTAAAGCGTTCCACGATGCTCGCCTTGGTCTCCTCGTTGTAGGTGAAGTATTGGATACCGTGCTTTTCCAATACACCCGAACGCCACGGTTCAGGAATTCCAGACCTCTATCGGTCTGCAACGTCAGCGAATTATCGTCGGTGTTGGTGAACTGTCCGTCAAGCGCCCTCGTCATCGACGTCGCATATTTGGTCTTCAGCGGAACGCATCGGGCGACTTTCGAGAAGACGTCAATCACGGTGAGCAGGAACGTCGTGCCGTCGTTGTCTCCTTTCAGGCTGGACAGGTCGACGAGATCGGCCTGCCACTGTTGATTCCGACCGCCGACGACCACGCGCCGCCGCCGGAAACGAACTCTCATTGGTTTGTGTAGGGTATAGGCGTTCTGTTCCGATAGCCATTGTTCGACGACCTTTCTCCGTACACGCTGTATGGGTCGAAAGGCGAGTCGGCGGAACGACTCGATTCCCCCGTAACTTTTCACCTTGGCGGGATCGAAGTATACTTCCTCCTGCCGACGCATGATGTACGGATGATATAATCGATGGTAATCCCGCACACTATGTGAAGTCCGGCGTAAGCGACAGCGCTAAACAGACGACGTGTTAGACTGTCCCGTGGATCGCACATTATGCTGTCGAATCGGGACAGTTCGCCTTAAAGACGCTCCATTGCCTTGATGTCCGACGGTGGCGTAGGTAGGGAGGCGGACAGGCTCATTTGTTCCCGCCACCGCCGCACGAGGGGTGTCCACTGCAGCGTTCGACTCGCTCTACCGAGCGATCGTTTGGTCGCCGCTGCCACGGCACTCTTCCTTTGCCCCTGTTGAATGTGGAGTCTCCTGGCCTCGTTACCCTTTAACTCCATGGGCAGATTTATGGCGCCGAGTTGGCGCGCAACACCTGCCATCCCGTCGAATCGCCGACTGTCTTGAGCTGGCGCAACATATCGTTCACGAGGTCCACCACGTTACTTCCGGGTATCGCTTCTCCTTTGTGCATGAGTTCGCCGCGCGCACTCCACGCGACGTCTCGTTTCAGACGTTCCATAAGTCGTCTGGCTTTGGCCTGCAGCGCCTTGGGAACGCTGTCGACGACGTCCGCTTCTATACTTCCTTTTTTCGGAAACAGGTTCTTCACGAGATACAGTACAGACGTGTTCTAGTGATGACTCTTTTTCGTGAACAAGGTCGTGACCCGTTCGTCCGTTTCCGCCATCAGATCGTCGATGACGACGAAGTTACGCGTCGACGCGTCGAAAGCACCGCTCGGCAAGACTTCCTCGAAGCGTACCAGGTCGTTGTCGACGGCGGCGTAGGCGCTATGCCATTCTCCGTAACACCACGTGATCTTCTCGGGAGGCGGATCGATCATCGTTGCGGCGTGACGTAGCATACGCGTCACGAACGTACTCTTACCGCACCCCGTCGGATCCGCAACAATGCAGGTGAAGGGATGTTTCCATCGCGTGTCCATGCGTGTTCTAGTAGGTGCTTGTGGTCACGTTCGACAATGTCGCGTTGTCCACTGTGTCGTTAGATACGACGACGATACCACCACCACCACCACACCACGAGGAACGAAGGAAGGGAACTTAACACAACAAGACGTACAAGACGTACACTCCGACTGTTCACACTAGTGCTACTCCTACGACTGCTCGCGTCCGTGACATGATGCACTATGACTATCGATTGCGTGACATCTGTCGAAAAATTGTTATCTTTTTTGTGTCTACTTTCTGCCTACTAACCGCGTGACAGCTAGAGGCGTCTATAACCCCAACTAATGTAGGGTCGCATTTCCTCATCGTGTCAGCAGTAGTTCGGCATACACGGCAATCGATTGGTACACGTCCACCGGACACGTGGTGACTCCGTCCTCGTGGACCACGCGCTTGGCGTAGAAGTAGGTCAACGCCGCACGTTCCTGGATGTACGTCAGCACGGACAAGTGATTCACCCGGAACCCGCGGTTCTGTCCGCTTCCGCTCCGACGATTGGTCAGCACGTCCAGGAACGCTTGCTTGTCGATGGTGTAAGTCGTTTGTTCAGTCCCTTGGTGCTGTATTTATCGACGGAACCAGAACAATAGTAGGTCTTTCTGCGCAGACCCAGGAAACAGTCGCCAGACCATTCGACCTTGTAGATTCCGGTGTTCTCTTGTCGTACGCCCTGCGCGCCTTGCAACACGTCTCGGTGCCGCCCCTCGGACGTCCGGCCAGTCGAAAGCGCACGTATTCGTTCTGATGATCTGCGCAACATTCGGACGGTAGCCATTCGGAGCGGTGACAAAAGTAGTGTTCGCGCAGTGCAGGGGTCACGAGGTCGTCGACGGACTCTCCGGCCAGAGCTAAATAGGCGCTGTCCGTATAGGTTTCCCAGTACTCGAACAGCGGACGTTCCACGTACCTGACCATGAAATCGTAGTAGAACTCCAACATGCGCAGTTTCGCCCACTGCAACACGAAGAATCCCACGTGCGTGGGCAGGGTGTATTTGACGGTGCGCTTGTGCATTTCGATCTAGTACGCATCGTCGGTGACGACGTCGAGTTGTCAGAAGCGACGATCGTTGATCGCGATCGACGCCCTCTTCTCCGTGCAGTAGGTGACTTCGCGGTGCTTATCGACGTTTGTGATAAATTTCCCATAAGAAAAATTCCCCATAAGTTTGTTGGTGTCCGCGATCATGGCCTTGTCGGGGTGGACGTCTCCTTCGCGACGTGCAGTGGACACCGCCTCGCCGAATCGTCGGAAGCAGGCGACCGGTGTGTACTCGATGACCTGGTAGACGTGCGTCACCTCGAGTCCGTGCTCGAGGTACCATCGCAAGAGAGGTGTGCCGAGCAAGATCTTATCCCCACGATAACTCCCGACGAGCATGTGACGCGGGGTTGCCATGATGTCGTGTTCTTCGGCGTATCGACGCCTGAACGGTCCGAGGTCATCGCGGGTCAGGTGAATGTTCTTGAAGATGGGCTGCATCTCGGCAAAGTGCACGCGCAGTTCCTCCGGTACACGTATGTCGCACTGAATCATACTGAACACGCTACCGTTGCGTAAGCCTGTCAGGATCTGTTGTGACGTCATTTTCCAGCGCACTTGTCGACGGCGCCGGCGAAAGGTCACGTCCAGAAACTGTTTCACGCACGGATCGCGTCTCGCAACTTTCCACTCGCATTCCCACAACTCGTCGACCCTCACAAAGTGAAGAAGGTAGGCCGTGTTCTTTCGCGTTTCGGCGAGCAGTTCCGTCATAGTTTTCCCGTTGACCTCGTTGACCTCACGACCGGTGCACGGACTGCCGTGGTAGAAGCATCCGTGAAACTGAAAGGCCGTCTTCCTTTCGCTGCACCAACCGTCCACCAGCAGTTTATAGATGCGCTTCTCTCGTCCGTTGGACTAGTGACGTATGGCGCGTCCTGTGCTTTCGTACTCCCACGTCAGCCATTCGGCGGCCATCTGACCTGTGGGCTGTGCCGCTTCGGGTCGGAACTCCTTCTCTTCCCGTCGTCGCGTGTACCATCCCGTCGGCATCTCTTGCGATAACGACCACAGCTAGAGAGCGTTTGCATCATAGCCAACAATGGACTGACACGTTTGAGCCGCATCTCCGTAGTCGTTCCGACGTATCTTCGTGACCACCTTGTCGTGATGTCTGGTGAAGATGAGTGACGGCCCTCCGACGACGTTCTCTCTGACGAGCTGATGGACGTCCCTGTTCGTCTCGTTGAAGAGGGTAAAGAAGGTCTTCTCTGGCACGTAGTTGAACAGGTAGGTGAAGGTCAAACCAGGTATACTGATCCCTTGTTTGAACATGTCGAGACCGCGTTGCCGGTAGAAGTCAAACTGTTTGGCGATGGCGTCCAAGAACGGCACGACGTCCCTGTTGTTTTACCAAACGAGAAAGTCCCACAACATCTCCATGTCGTTGTCACGCCACGCCTCCCGACATCGTGTGTAGTCGTAGTCGGATATACCTTCGTTCTTCAGACGACTGAAGAAGGCCTCTTTGGGAGGTAGAGCGGTGTCGTCGAGTCTCTCCAAGCTGTCCATATATTCGTACGGGAAGTGACCTTTCTTGACCTCGCAACCGTACGCTTTCAGGTACTTGTCGTACGAGAATCCCGGGGCGATATAATGAGTCATGTCGAGGAATTTCAGGTCGTCCTTTGATAGACACATAAACGTGTTGCCACGTTTGATCACGTGAAACGATCCGGCATCCTGTGGACAGGAAGTAGGGTACCAGGAACTGCTTGACGACGTTCAGATCGTACCTGTTCGAGTTGAATCCGATGATGGGCAACTGACGAAGTCAACCGTACAATTGACCCATGAGTGTTTTGTAGGGATTAGCCGGTTGTAGCCGTGACTCTCTGTCCCCCTCCGTGGCGTGTCCCTCCTGTTCGTCCCATGTCACGATAGCCTCCGCGATTTCTTGGGGGACGCCCTCGTATTCGTCTATGATGGCTTCGTAGGCAGCGTAGCTCATAGACTGGAGGATGGCCATCATGTCGGATACCAACTTGTTGCTATCACCGTCCGTGATGAGACATTGAACTTGTTTGAATCCGGATACGTTACTCGCCAGGGACACACTCAACGGTACGTGACGAGCCACCCAGTGGACCTTGGTGCTGTCCGATGGAAGCTGTGACGTATCGAACCAGGACTCGAAGTCGAAGGTGGCGCGATAGGGAAAGTAGCGCAACCAATCGGGAACGCGAATGTTTTCGTCGTCCAACCGCTGGAAGACTGTCGGCGACGGACGGTAGACGCCACTGGGATAGATCTTTCGCACGCCTCCCGTACACCCGCGCTCGTGTCTCTCTAGTTTGGATGCGTATTTCCATAGCGAGTCGCCACACTTCCTACATCGATACGAATGACAGTACATGTTCACGTCTTGTATGTAGGAAAAGTGTGTCTCGTGAAGACTGACGTAAAACGTTTCGGGATAATGACACAACGAAAGGCGTACGAGTTCTCAAAGGTGGACTCGACGCGATAGAGATCGTCCATCGACACCCCGTCAAAGTCTTTCATAGCCACTCCGACTCCGTCGTACTTCGCGTAGAGTACCCTCACAATGGGTTCCACGTGGCGTCGGTCGCATCCACGATGCAGAGCAACGCACCGGAAGAGACACAGATTGTTGGTATACTTCTTGTTATGTTTGGGGTACCTGTCCAATCCGATGACGGCTTTTTTCCGTTTGATGTACCTCGGAAGTGTGACGTCCCCACATCCTATCGGATGATCTACAATGTGGTTGACGAAGAATGTAACATTCGTGACCACCTCGCATACCCATTGACTGTCCGGACGTTGATTGATCACCCACTGCAACACGTCTGTTTCACGGATACGCTCCAGAAATGCATCAAAGTCTTCGGTGTTGGTGATAAGACACGGTTCATCAAGGAAACGACCAGAACAGTTACAGGACGAATGGTAGTATCTGTATCGGTTAGTGATATTGTTCCTCAGCACGAAACCGTAACTAAGGTTAATCTTAAACGCGTGCGTCTGTTCGCGGAACATGATTTTCAGTGACGCTTCTAGAACAGACGTGTCCGATGTCGACACTCTGTAATTTTACATGGATTGAACGGGTCCTCTTGACACGTGGGTTCGGATGGTCGACCAGTGATCTCGGACGAAGTCTCGCAGCTCCCTCGATAGAGTGTAGGCGAAGGGCAGTCGGGGCGGCGGCTGTATTGGGTCGTCGTCGTCATCGTTGCTCTTCGCGTCTCGCTCGCTTGGGTAGCGGTGGGTCGGTGACCTCTATACGTCTGCTACATACCGTCTTGATATGACGTAACAGGCTGTCTCGTCTCGTGAACTAACGTGCACAGGTCTCACAGCGGTGTGTATCGCTTTTCTGTGACCTGGCGCCGCATGACGTCCTCGTGTGATGAAGTCTCTTCCGCATGTCGGACAGCGGTGCTTAGTGCTTCTCGGTGGTTCGTCAGATAGCGCCACTCGCGACGGTGGTTTGCTGTAGGCATGGTCGTCGTGGCCTCGCGGTGACTGGAATGAATGCGTCCGGTCTATGTGACGTTGTAAGTCGTCGTATGTATCGAGGACGTTTCCACAGTGGCGACATGAGTGTTGCTTCATCGTGCTGTATCTACCTACAACTGACGGATGCGAGCTCGTTGCATGTTTCTATATAATGCGTGACGTCCTATGGACAGTCAGGGGCGTGGCTACGTATATAGTTATCAGCGTGTGAACAGAAGGGGCGTGGCTACATATACGCAGATACTTTGTATGAGTGTGTGTGTGTATGTGTAAAGATACATAGATATCAGCGTGTGAACAGAAGGGGCGTGGCTACGTATACACCTATACCTTGTATGTAAGTGTGTGATAGACCGCAAAGTTGCTCGTCAATGTGAAAGAACAACAGACACCAGAACCCGGGATTACATGCATCTTTATTATACTAGCAAGTACAATCAAATCAATCACTACTACTACTACTACTACTACTACTACTACTACTACAACAACAACAACAACAACAACTACTACTACTACTACTACTACTACTACTACTACTACTACTACGTCATTACTGTTGATGATATGCGACTAATCTACTGTTATACGTGTGACATATAGAGGCACCTATAACCCCAATTGCCATAGGGGCGCAGTTCCTCTTTTATGTCACTGGCTAGCTATGTTATTATCATCATCAACCTTTACAGTATGTTATGCTCTTGGTTACGGATTGTCTCGGATATGTACTCCACGTGTTCTTCGCGGATTATATTGCGCGCTACTTCCTGGCATATAAGGCGTACAGACTCTTTCACGGTATACGTTGAGCTGGTCGTCAGTACGACACCGGCTAACCGTTCGATCTCTCTCTCGATGTTCTGTACACCTTCGAACGGCCCTGTATTCCCCCAAGGAGCAGCGGTATACATGTTCCCTACACCTTCGACCGTCGATGTGTCGTTTCGGAGGGCTGCGTACTCCGACGCCGAGGTGGTGACGTCATAATCGTCGCCCCAATACCCTTCCTCACTAGGTAGGTTTTCAATAAAGCGCGCGTCACCTGTGGCAAGCAAGCGTTGCTGTAGTTTAGACGCTCGAAACGTCGCGGCTACTATCGCGTACATCACGGATCGTCTTTGTGCTAGCCATGTAGCCGTCCGGTCTGGTCTCCATTGAATGGATTTACTCAGGTATTTCGCCTGTAATCCGCTGCGCGCAGTCTGAATCTTTCTCGCTGTGTTCTCATCATGAAAGTGCCTGGATTTTTTTATACTGATACGCTGCCTCTGCACAAGTGAAGTCTTCGCCCCATATGTGTATATCACACGGATAGAAGTTCGATAGTAGTGTCCAGCACCCCTGAATTGTATATCCAAGCTGCTGACCGCAATATGACCACGCACGCTCACAGAGTTCTTATCGTGGACCCGTCCTCGCCTGTATTGTCTGCGTTCCGATAAGGCGCATTCCACATGCATTGTCGTCTTGCTGATAGCTGCCCTTCGGACACATCACGCGCTTATTGCCAGCTGCTCCCTATGTCATATGACTGATATAGGTTTGTACTTTACTACTGTTCATACAGCGAAACTTTCCACACAGTGTATCTTAAAACTTTCCACATTGCCCGCTGGTTCCTATGTCATATAAATTATATAAGTTTGTACTTTAAAACTTTCCACATACAACGAAATATACATACAGTGTGTCATAAAACTTGACTTTACAGTGTGTCTGCATATCATGTATCCTATATATATCTCTGGTTTGTTACATTCACATCATTCCATTCACAAACAATGACGTCTTCTCTGATACCCTGGGACGAACTTCGCGCTGAATGGCAACGTCGTGATGCTTGCTGTGCGCAAATGTAAGTACTTTCATTCATTACAGTATAATATATATATATATATATATCTTTCTCTCTTTGCTTTGATTCATTCGTTAGATATCATATGGTTAATTACACAGTGTTCTTAGGTGTTCTTCGCGCAAACTACCTGTGACGTGTGTATCTAACCCCTATTTCTGATACGTCGTTACCTCTTCTTCTTTTTCTTCTTCTTTCCAATTCATTAGCCTTCCTTACGCTTATTTATACTCACTTCATTCGTTATGTGTAACAGTTGTCTATATTAACTTTTTTAGGTATGACGCTGATGATGACGATGATGATACTGACAGTGTGAGCAGTGACTCCAGTGTCTCAGAATGCACGTAAGTTTTCAACGAACATATACCTACTTTTACTACTACTACACTAATTTATGACCTAATTACCACGATTCTCCACATATACATGTTGTGTCACAGTCCTTCCTTATCTATGCGTATGTTGACATAGCATGCCCTTTTCTCGTGTCGGCTCGCTACGCGGTGTCTGGTTACATTGCTCCGGCAGCAGCAGCAGACGACTACATCTTGTGTCATAGTCCATTCTTATCTCTCCCGCCTGTTGACCTAGCATGCCCTCTTCTCGTGTCGGCTACCTACGCGGTGTCTGGTTACATCGCTGCCACATTAGGTATCATTCTTTCATTCATACATACATACACACACACACTTATATGTATATATATATATTTATATATATATATATATATGTATATATATATATATGTATATATATATATATTTCAATACGTGTAGATTTAATGTATCATTCCTACAGTTAAAACTTTTCAATGTATGTTTCAGAGAGGAAACGTTACGTGACGACCATTCTTTCCTCTTCGCACATGTCATGCAGGAGGTGCTGGCTACACGTTTGCTCATCGACCCACCTTGTCCGTGGTATCCACCGACTCCCCCACAAACTATTGACACGGGGGATAGAGAGAACTGGCTAGACTGTTCATCCGATTCAGATGAAGATGGTTTTCACGAAATTATCAATTAAATACAATATTTCAACTTTGAAAATATGTTGTTTTGTTGGTTTTTACCTTAGGAATCATTCTTTCGTATATACATACATACATACATACATATATCACATTATCAATACATCATTCAGTATACTTCTTTATCTCTAATGACCTACCTTTCAACACCTTTTAAACTTTCCTCTTTGATCTTTCGTTCCCATCTTCCTTATACACGATAGGACTTCAATGGATACTCACTCCGCTCTCTTCCGCCAGGGGGTGCACTGCATCCGGTCACGACTACTCACACATACATACACACACG